>UCOL01000600.1:0-58477 GCA_900474335.1 Ormyrus nitidulus
AATTTGCCCTAAAATTTAATAGAACTATAGTAATTTTTACCAAACTTCTATTAAATTTTAGAGCAAATTTATACTAATTTCTTAGGATAAGACGAGTTTGTCCTCCCTTTAGGAAAAACTATACTAATTTTTAGTGAGGTATTTTTCTCAGTGTACATAAACTAAAAATCAATTTATCAATATACCAATATTTTAGGATTCAAAATATTTTTCGCAGTGAATTAATGCCAGATATTGTTTATGAAACTACTGGTTGCTGCAAGTAAATGCTTTGGCTTAAAAGTAATTGAACAAATCTTTGCAGATTTTTATATTAAAAAATTTTACATAATTTCATTACAAAAGAATTATTAAAAGCTTTAAACTTAATTAAATTTCTTGGTGGCATACCGTGGTGCTAATCCGGAGACCTCTATATTTTATACAAAGTTCAGCTGAAATTTATCTATAAGTTATGAAATCTAAAGGACTTAAAAAACTATAGTAAATTAAAATTAGTCTATTGGCAATACAACGTTTACGTAATTGCACTAACTAGATTAGACATTCAGAGTCGTAATCATGGCGTGCTATTTTAACAATCTTTTTCCGTTTCATAATTTGTACTATCGCACTAGTTTTTGCAAATTGTATTTATTGTATTACTAATAAACAGTTACATTCAACTTTTAGAAAAAGTTTTTATCATGTAACACGTAATATATACATAAATAAATGTCTACTATGAAATACTAAGAAGTAGCAATATTTATTCGCAATTGCATAAGATTATTTGCTCAACGTCCAAATAATAATTGCATTAGCTTCCTGTTTTTAACCGTAGTTTGTAAATAAAATAATAGCTTATTCTATTGAAAAATTTAATGTACACAAAAGAGATTTATAAGTAAAATTTACAAATCACACTATTTCCTAAAAATTCACGAAACACCAAACCGCGAACCGCCAGTCTTCAGCCTCGGTTCGCGAAAGTCAGCACAACTCTCTCAGTCCGCGCTTAATCCCCCCTAATTGCTCGATTTAATTCAATTTCTCCGGCGCCGCTTCGCCCCTCCGTTGCAATCAAGTCGGCGCGGGGCCTCGTCGGGGCCCAAAGACGTCGTCACGCTCGGCGGGCTTTCTCAGACCAGAACTTCGCTCGGGTCAAATGATGTGCGCGGCGCGTATCACGGTCATCGCCTGCATGCTGTCCGCGAGCGATGCCCTTGGAAACGCGTAAGCAGGAACAAAGGGCTCGAGCGACGGGACGGGAGGTAACGCGCTTTGGAGTTTCAGGAGCTGAGCTTGCATTTGGAGTTGGGTGAAATGTGATTTGGGGGACGTTTCTTTGGTTTAATTATGCGTTGGGTAAGTTTAGCTGCGCTGGGATGCGTAGGATTGGATTATAATAATGGAAAGTTTGTGCTTATCGAAGATGGAGAAAGAAATTTGGAAAATTAAAAATTGGATGGGTACTGCATCTAATTGGATTGGTGTAAGTAAAGTTACAAAAACTTTATAATCAAATGACTTAAAATAATTAAAATATAAATGTTTGTTTCTCAAACTTATATTAAAATATTTAAAAATATTAGTTTCTTTTAAAGAAGATTTTAGTTTGAATAATTAATTTTAAAACATGATATTTTCAAATACAATAGAACTTATATATTGCTGGTACAATATTATCGACTGACGGTGTTTATAGGACTGGAGAAGATCGAGAAAATTCACAAAGATCACATTGAAGGTCGATAAGGAAGAATGTTTTAAAATACTTTGTTGAATTGTATTGCCCTATTTTTATGAAAAAGTAAATTGTGAATTTATTTAAAAAATATGTTCTACATAATTAAAGTCATAAATTAAATGTAAAAAATAATTTATAAAAAAGAGGATGAAACCCTCCTACACTGTTTTTATTCAATTTTTTCAAAAATTGCTTTTTATCTGATTTTTAATAAATATATTTATTCTGCAATTTAGTATACTTTATACATCGCTTACAAATACGGCTACATTTAAAAATAAAAGGTACACGGATTCGTATTGAAGCCATAAAAGGATAAAAACTGAGAGCCATTACATAAATTAAATTTAAATAAAATTTGAATTTTAAGGGCATCAAGAGATTCGATTACTTTAATTTTGCAGTAAGTTTTACTTAAATTTTGCAGCACAATTTTGTTTATTAAACAATTAATTTTACAGTAACAACACTTTATTACATAATGAAAAATAACACTTCCCTCTCAACCCTTCAAATCCAAAATCTTCTTCAGACCCCAAATAAATTACAATCCTCAAATATAATTATTCCTCCCAAACTGAAAAACAAACACGTACCCCTACTCGAACGACACTATAAATAAAGCCCCCAAAACGAGTCTCCACGTATCAGCGATCTCGCATAATTAAAACTGCATCCATCAAAGCGGCGAAAAAAAAATCGGACTCTCTCTCCTCTCGAAAATCGGCCGGCTCGCTGCACTTCTGTCGCGCGCGGCCGGCACACGGCGGCGGAGGAGGAGGCCCGAAGCCAGGTATACGCGCTCGCTCGCGATGCCTATCTCTCCTTCGGGCCTCCGAAAAAAAGGCGGGCAAGGGGAGGGGAGGAGGAGGAAGAAAAGAGCGCGCCGAGGGGCAGATGCACGGCCCCAGGCTGCGCAACGAATCCGGCATGCCTCCGTCTCCCTCGCGCGCGCCTGCCGAGCTTGTATATAGGGCCGGTGCAAGGCTCCGACGGGGCTGTGTGCACTTGAAAAATTGCTAATTTCGGCTTCTGAGCGGGGCGGTGGTAGGTGGGCTTTTTCGGGAGGTTTCCGAGCTTGGCTTTTGGGATTTGGATTGGTTTGAAATTTTTGTAAGGTAATTTGGAATTGAAAATGTTTTTTTTTCGCTGTGGGTAAATTGCTTTCGGGTTAATTTAATGTTGTTTACACCGTTTGAAACGCGTTCTGAATATTTTACTAGCATGGAAAGGTTTTCTATTAAATTTATGTGCATTCAAAACCTGCACATGTTTTTTAAGAATCTTGAATATGTTTTTATAACTCTGCGTGTTATAAAAGAAAATATCTTTCATTCTCAACGGGTAAAGGATCGAAATTCCCAACCAAAAAAAATATAGAATATATTATAAAAAAATATTTATTTTTGCATGCAGCAGCAATTAAAAAAAAATCTAAGGCGAACCTGTAGAAGTAAGCTGCTTAAAGTGATTAAAGGTATATTTATTTTAGAAGCGAGTTATGGTATAATTACGAGAAGGAAAACATCGAAGGGGCGACACAAAGATTTCCGCTAAGCGCGATGCTTTTAGTTTAGATTTGGAAGCGGAAGTGGAGGAATTAGGGGACAGTCGTAAAACGTAAGATTTATGTCTCAGACTTTTGTAGTGATATAATCCAGGTACCTGAAAAATTAATGTCACGACTCCTAAAAGTCTCTTTGAAAAAACGGAAGCTAAAGTAAAAATTATTGAAAACCTTTGTGTTAGTTTTTATTTTTTTTTTTGTCGCAGTAGGAAGTGTAAAGAATCAGGGGATATAAAAGTTTTACAAAATAGAAAGTTAAAAATAGTGCGTCGAACAAGAATGATGAATATTCTGTTAAAATAAATATCAGGAACGTTAAAGACAACTCGCTTTGCATAGGAAGTGATAAAAGGAACAAATATTAGAACTTTGATTAAGAAACCACGTCGGTTAGATACCGCCGCCTGCAGAAAGAAACACAAAATAAGAAAATCAAAATATCTGTAAAAACTTGAGTTGCAATAACAATTAAGACTCTAATTAGTACAAGTGCACTTAAATACGCAAACATGCAATTCGGTATTTACGGCTAAACAAATAGAGAGAAGTAATTTTGTATCGTTACGCGCTCCTTGTTTTAATCCAATTTAATTAAAGATAAATATAGGAATCGACGCGCAATACAAACTGTACAAACAGCACGACTAGAATGCAAGTGTACTGGATGTTTACAAGTGCCTGAAAAACTTAGTTAGAGCCGAATAAATACCGGCATTTGAGGGTAAAGACCGCAGCGTAATTGCAAAGCATACCTAAGCATGAAATAAATACGCCGGAATTAAGTTACATGTTTCACGGTTTCTAATTAAGTGCGAAGGATATGGTATGCGATAAATATTGGTTTCTTACTTCGCGTGGTAACTTTGCATCAACTTACACTCGACCGCTTTAATTTGGGTGTAAAATATTACACGTCACGAGCGGAATCGAAAATCGATTGTGCTTAAAAAATTAAAAATTCCCCAACACCAAAATTAGCGAGAAAAGAAAACCATTAAAATCTCCATTCGAGCGGCCGCATTTCCGTCCCGGAAACAAAAACCGCCACTTCGCCCGATTTTTAATCATCCCAAAAACGAGCCGTGCAATATCCTCCAAAATCCCCGAAATCAAAAGCTCCCCTCCCCCCCGATTCGAACGTCCGCCACGCGTTCCAGGGCTTAATAGCAAGGTGAGCATCGGCCCTAAATTTTTTTCCTCCCAACTTATAAGCTGCAGCACGAGTCGTCGAACAGCTGGCCGGTTGTTCGCCGCGGCGGTGGGGGTGCAGCGCCGCCGCCGCCGCCGCACACTTGTTCAGGCGTTGCAGCTCGGGCGGCACTCGAGAGCGCGTTGCCGAGCAGGCAACACTTCCCCGGTCCCCGTCTCAGGAATGAGCCAGTCTTAGAACGCCGCAGATTCCGACTCCCTCTCTCTCTCTCTCTCTCTCCCTCCGTCTCTCACTCGCGCGTGTGCCAGTGTCTTGTCACTCGTCTCCTCCGCAATTCCGCGAGCAACCGAATCCATCAGAATGACGACGACGGCCGGCAGCACGACGACCCGCGACGTCGACGCGCACATCGTCACCCTCCTCACGAAGCTCTCGGCCCTCCGCGAGCAGAACCAGCAGCAGAACGAGGCCCAGCTGGTGGAGCACAAGGTGCCGATGAGCATCGAGGCGAGGAGCCTCGAGCTCTGGCGGGCCGTGGCAGTCGAGTGCTTCGCCACCTTCCTCTTCGCCTTCGTCGTCGCCGGAGCGGCTATCGCCTCGGCGGTCTCCGGCAGCGGACTCAACGTTCTCGCCACAGCGATCGCCTCCGGATTCGCCATCGCCGCTGTCCAGCTCATCTTTGGACCCGTCAGTGGTGAGGATATTTTTATGGTTTTTTTATTCAAAGATCTTGGAGGATATTGAGTCGAGTTGCGCGAGTTAGGACAACTCGGGTTATTATTGAAAATGTACGTAGTTATCGGAAAGTTTAAAGTCTCTATATCAAAGCGTCGAGGAAGAGCTGCTCGTTAAAGCTTTCCGTATTAAATTAGAAGTAGATTCAAGTTTCTGAAATACTAGACTAACTAAATCGAAACGGCTAAACGACGGACGTTCTCCGAAAGTCGAATTCTCATTAGTTCTCATTCGAAAGTGTCCTTATGCGCCAGATAAGAAAACTCACTTACTGGAATAAGATAGAACTAAGATTATTACGTCAAGACCGTCCGATCAATTCCGAACTTCTTTTTCGCGACGCGAACCAAAGCGACTCGATAATCAGATAATAACCCCCATCGTTCGCTCGAAAAAAATAAAGGAACGTTGAAATAATAACCTTAGTCGTTCGAGAAAGCCGATTCCGAGAAATCGGAACAATGCGATCCGCGAGCCCCTGAATAGGTCCTCGTCTATCACAAATAATGCGGCCCGTAATAGAGAATCGAACGAGCGAGAACAAATTCCAAAGGGACGCTTCGATTCTCGCGGTGAAATAATAAGCCGATCGGCTTTGAAAAGTAGACTCTCGCGGCGGCGCTCCTCGGCGGAGATTGTCTTCAAACGGGGATCTTATTTCTGTCCCTCCTTTGTAGCGTCGTTTGCGGTCGTCTCCGACTCTCAATTGGCTTGTTAGTCGATTGCGGCCTCGCGGCCGGAGTATTTAAGAGAGTGCACGTACATATACATACATACGTGTGTGTACGAAAGACGCGCCGTTGGATTCGGAGAAGAATCCCTCGGGGGCAGAGATGCATGCGTCCTCCTCGGTGTACCGTTATACAGCTTCTCCTTCCAGAATAGCTCTCTTTTCTCTTTAATCGCGAGAGAGAGAGAGAGAGAGAGAGAGATCGGCGCAAAAAAAAAATCGATCGGAATTAAATATCGCGCGTTTAAAGAGCCGAGGGTCGGCTCGCGAGGCCCCAGAGCAGGGTGGCAGCTGAAGGGAGTTCTGACTCTGATGTTGTGTCGACAGGTGGGCACGTGAACCCCGCGGTCTCCGTGTCGTTCGCCCTGTCAAGGAAGGTGTCGCCCCTCAGGGCTGCCCTCTACGTCGCGGCCCAGTGCGGCGGTGGGATCGCCGGCGCGGCCATGCTGTACGGGTGAGTAATCTGCAATTATTTTTCTCTTCCGTTATATACATGCATATTATATTAGCGAGGCAGTCTGGAGATTCGCGGGATTTGGTTTGATTTTTCGTATAAGCGCCAAGTATTTGTTCCGTAATTTATAATGCTCGGGGAAAATGTGGTATACAGAGCTCGAATGCTATTCATCGAGTGAGCGATAAAATTTCGCCTATTCATTCTCGGCGAGCGTAATGCTCGGCTAATGAATCGAGAGAGTTTGTTATGAATGGAATTTCGGCACGTTCCGACAATGGATACGTACGAATTCTCGAATATAAAGTTAAAAATATCTCCCCGGTCTCGAAAAATCCACCAAAAATCCCGGGGAGCATATAATATAAAGGGCAAAAAGCCAGTCGAATAAACAAGCGCCGTTCCTTGAGCACTCTGTAATTGGGACATGAATTCTCCCGCGCGCCAAGTGTGCCGGGGGGCAACGGCTCCGCGCGCGGCCGATTATTGTTTTCGCGAATTTCCCTTCAATGCGTTCGTTGGCATTATTTCGACGCGGTGCGGCCGCCCATATACATTTCTGTACTTCGCATTTATATTCGCCTAGAAATTGGCGGCTGCAGCTTGCTGGTGTTATCGCTCCCCTTCCCCCCTCCCGCGCGAGCGTGTATAAGGACAGGATTTATCGGTCTGGATTCCGGCTTCGATTTCGGCCGGTCGCTGCCACCGAGTGCTTCGATCGACGTGCCGCATGAGGATTTTGGAAGCGAGACTCGGGCTTTTCGAACGAGCCACTGGGGTGGACGGCATAATTAGCCGGATCGGAGGACGAAGCCCCGAAAGTCGCAGCTGCTCGGAATGCAGCAGCACGTGCCGGAGGACCGGTCCTGGCCGGCAGGTTGCCTTCCGCGTGCTGCCTTTTTTCTTCTCGAGAGACGATGCGCCGGAAGCCGAGTCTTGGCCGAGTCTAGGGACCGCTTTCGGAGGTCGTGGCGATTTCTAATGTCTCGCGAAAGCTGGCTCCAAGGGAATGTAAAAGTGTTCGAACCGGTTGTGCTGTACCTTCGATTTTAGCGCGCCGTTTGCCGCCGTAAAAGTGTCGCTTTCAGATAGCGATATAAACTTTATGCCCGCGCCTCTCTCGCTGATAAAAATTCTCCTCGCTTCACTCGTACGTTATATACCAATGCGCGCGAATTACGAAACTATATATAAGCGCACTCCGTGTAGTCCACCATTCCACCCCGACGGTCATTTCCGAGAACGCAGACGCCTTCGAAAGAGAAGACGCCGTGCATCAATGACGCAATTCGCGGAAATCGATATCCGACCGCAGCGTTTCGCCAGCGAGGAAGTCCACCCGGGGGCACTCATCTGTCGCTTTTCTTCTGCGCGCACAACATGCTAATGCTCTCCCAAGAAGCGGCAGCGGCCGAGGAGAGAAAGAAACGCCTAGCTTTCGTAACCCACAATGGATATTCCATTACGCGGCGCTCCTCTCTTGCGCCGCGGCCATTCAGACTTTTGACTTTCCGACTGTCTTTTTTTCCTTTTTTTTGTCGCTTAGAGTCCTTTGTGGAAAGGACTCGGACAAAACGCGGAGCAGGCACGAATCGGACGGACTCTCGTAGTTTTTGTGTCCGTCCGGGCGAGTTTCGTAGCTTTTTGTCGGAGGTTAAAGTACACACCCTCGTCAGGAGCGTTTGAATTTAAATTGCAGGCGCGACAGTTGGCCTCGATTTCGGGCCGAAACTATGTAGTTGAAGCTTAAATGAAAAGTATCGCTTACAAGGTTTTAACATACGAGCAATGTAACGTACGAAGTATCACAAAAAGTTAAAAAACTACGCGTATATCACCGATTGTCAACTCGTGCCACGAAATTCTGCGGATCCCTTTGAAAAATCTGATAGTTTTTAGCTGCATTCAATATTTTTCTAAAGCCAAGAGAGTCGTCGGAAACTTTCCCCGAACTTTCGACACCGTAAACAGCGCATAAGCAAACACGCGAGGCCCTCAAATCGAGAGCTCGTCCCGAGAGCGATAGATACAAAATGTCAAAGTTGTCCCCCGCTCTTAGCTCTCTCAATCTCTCGGCGCTCCTTTATGCATCCTCCTGCCTCTCGGCAAACAGGCGCGCAAAGTACCTGAGCCGCGCGCGCGGTGTCCGGTTTTAAATTTCGTGTAGCCGGGGGCAGATGCAGCCGGGATGTTATCTGGGGCCCCGGCACGCGGCGGCGACGGCTGCGGCGCGTGCCCAAGATATAATTCGAGCGGGGCCCTCGGGGCCGTGTCCCGAAAACGAGGAGGACAAGGAGAGAATGCAGCTGCACCGGCCGCTGCTACCGAAGAAAGCGTGACTCGGCCGGATTTTCGGGCCCGCGCTCATATAATCGGGCCGCGTTATGCGTTTTGCGCCGCCGCCGCCGCCGCTCCTTTCTTTGCGGAGAAGGGCCGCCGGTGAATGTGTGGAAGAGCGAGGCGAAGGCTTTTTGTTGCGCCTCGCTCGTGCGGATTTTTCGGCTTAATGACGCTGCGCCGGTCGTCGGGGGAAAATTAATGCGGCTCGAGAGAGGCTCGAGAGCTTCGTCGAGTGAGTACAGTTTATGTAAGAGCGTAATAAACTATATAGTCCGAATTGCGTGTAGAAGATGTGGAAAGGCAGAGTTTCGAATGCTAAGAATTGCTCGAACCCCACGTCGAGTGGACACGTGTATATGTACAAAAAGATTCTAAAAATAGAAGTTCACCGAAAATTAATTCCAAATAATCGGCCAGGCGATCTCCCCGAACGGGCCAATAAAAGACTCGGGAGCACAGTCATCCTACGCCTAAATCACCATAAACCTAGAAAACGGCCCGGCGGCACACCCCGAAAAAAGCAGCTCACCCGAGCCATACGGCCCGGAGAAAAAAGCCTCGCGCGTCCCAAAGGCATCTCTCTCTCTCTCCGCGTTAGATAAAGAAAAGCAGGCCCGGGCAGCAAGAGGCACGCGTAATTGGCGGACCTTGCGCCGAGGAGGAAGAAGAGGAAGGAGCCTGAGGCGGAGAGAGAGAGGGAGAGAGCGGGAGAGAGCAAATGAATGGCCCCGAGCGCGCGCGCGCGGAGAGGAAAAGAGGACACGCGCGCGTATTGTGACGAGAGAGGGCAGATGTTGCCGCGCTGAGCTTCCGATTATCCCGGAGGAGATCCACTCTTTCGGAGGATTATGACGGCGCGGGGGATCGATATAGATACAAGTCTCGCTCTCTTGATTCGAGCGAAAATCGCGGCTGGGATATTCTTATTTGCTCGGTCGTTAAAGCAGAGGGTGGAGTGTTAACAGCTGTCGGACTTTGGGGAATTTCATTTTGAGTAATGATTACGGCAAAGTTCGCGGAAGCCTCTAAAAACTTGATTCATAACGTTATTTATTACAGAAGGACGGTGGAAATTAATTTTAAACTGCAAGTCTTCAAAGGAAAGAGCTCGACTCTACTCTCGCGAGCTTATTAAAAAAACCTTTAGAACGCTAACGCTCGTCAAACAATTTCCACTCCGACCAAACGCCTCTTCCCGTTTAGCGTTCGATCTTTTTTTTTTTCGAGAAAGTTGGAGAACCGCTGCTGCCGCGCTCGAGTTACCCGCAATTTTCGAGATCAACTTTTACGAGGCGGCTCGCGCGCGCGATTATCGCCGGCCCGGCAATTGGCCGAATGTCCGGGGAAGAGTGTCTTGTAATACGCGAGAGGCGACGCGGCGCGCGCTTTAATGCGCGCCCCTTTTTTACGCGCCGCGGAGCCTCCTCTTTTTTTTTTTTTTTTCACCGAGAGCAAACTGTTTTTTTTAGTTGCGGGAATTTCGAGTCCGGCTGCAGTGTACGGGGAAAATAATTTAACGCAATTTTCGGGACGACGCTTCGCTCCGCGGTATTTTACATTTTTACCGCGACGAATTGTCGGGTAATGTTGAAAAATGTGGCTTACGACCCGGGAATTTTATTTATTAAAGTTGTATTCGTTTGAAATTCATCGTATATTTGCGCAACAATAATTATTTTGCGTTTTACTGCAGCAGGAACATTAACGAGTTTTTAATATTATTTACAAAGGAATAAATTTAAAAGTATATTAATTACCAGCCCTTTGCTATAACGAGAGCAATAATTTTCAATTAAAAACCGTGTACTTCATCGCAGAAAAGCAACATATAAAACCCCGAAAAATTAAACACAACAATCAATTACAAGCGAGCTCTCGCCCACAGAACAATAAACAATCCAATCCCTCGAAGCGGGAAAAAAAAATTTACGACTCTGCAGCACTGCTATCTCGGTCATAAAGCTTCCAAGAATCTCTCGCCGGGGGTGGAGGGGGGAGAAGAAGAGACCGGCTTTATTAGCCAGCGCGTCACTTTGCTCGCCGCGTCTCCGTGACGCTCGGCGCGTATATATATCGCATGGCGCGCCATATGAGCCCACAAAGAGGTAACAAGTGCGCGATATGTACCGAAATAATAATCGAACAATGCTCGCAGTTAACCGGGTGACCGCGGCCGCCGCCCCCCCGTATATACGCTTTTTCGTATACGCGTCGAGGAGCGCGGAGGGAGACGGGGAGAGAGAGAATGGGATAAAAAAGATAAATGGCGAACGGAGGGGGATGGGTTATATTGGGGAGGCCGAACTGCTCTGTAACTTGATTTTGATCGTCTGGCGATTTGCTGGATTTTTTTTTATTCCGGGGTAATTGCGCGGAGAGGTTTAAAGTGGAGTTTAATTGTTTTTCCGCTTCGTTCGATTTGTTTATTACGATTTTCGAGCTCTCGCGCTGAACACGGTTCAATTTAGCTGCGCGCTTAATTTGCGCGAATCTACTTTGATGGCTGTGATTTATTGAATTTTATTTTTGAAAGCTATGTAAAGATCTAGAACACCGTGTACTGCACGCTTCTTTTACATCGGAGTGCAAGCGCTTCGATTGATCATTCATCTAAAACCAAAAATGCATCTGCATCGTCAATAACTCATCAACCAAGCCTCCAAATATAGACCTCACAATCCCGCCGCGACTCATTAACTCGAACCCGACACGCACTTCCACTCGAGAATCTTGAAAAAAAAAAAAAACCCAGCCGCTCCGAAGTCCCGCTCGTCGGCGGCCACCTTCCTTCCCCCCCCTTAAAGCTAAAAAAAAAAAGAAAGCGGCGCACGGCGCGCGTCTCGAGGGATCGTCGGGCGGTGCGTGCATCTGTTGGAGAGGGTGTGATCCTGCTGTCATTGTCCCCCGGATAAATAAAAACAGGCCCGATAAACCGCGCGCGCGCACCGCAGAAAACGTATCCAACTATCCGTGGAAAATTTATGTATGCATGTATCGCAGAAGCAGCGGGGGGAGGCGAGGTGTCCGCGACGGAGAGACGGATTTGCGGGGTCGCGAGGGCGAGGCTGCGTCAAGGATTAGCCGGTTAATTTTCTGGATAAACGAGGCTGTTTGATTTTTCGGGATATCCGCGATGATAAAGGTTTCTCTTTGCGAAATACCGCAATTTATTCACTCTTTTTGGGGATTAAAGCGAGCGCAGAGAGTTTGGTTAAAAAAGCAAAGACCAACGGCGAGTGTCAGCGAGAGGAAAATAAACGCAGCGATCGCAGCCTCCGACCCCGGACAAATTCCGCGGCCTCCGCTCGAAAAAGGAAGAATAACAGAACTCGAGCGACTCCTTACCCCAGAGTCCACGAGCCAAAAAGTACATCTAACCCTTCCCCAACCACTCGCGGCTCGCTCGAAGTTTCCCTCAGCCGCCAACTTTCTCGCCGAGCCATCAGCCGTCTCTCGGCAAAGGTCAACAGCAGTCATCCCGGCGGTCCCGAATAGTAGGAAGCACGAAACCTCGGTCGTCCCACGTGTCCCAAAATAAAACCGGAGGAGAAGGTGCATAGTTACGCGGCGCGGCGCTTCCGGCCCCGCCACGCGCTACGTCACCGCGGGGCCGCGCGCACACCTGCTTCCTCACAGCTGTTTCCGCGCCCGCCAGATATATGTATAAGCTACGCGTGGTGCCTCAGGCCGCCGCCCCCCTTTGGACAGGCCCAAGGTGGTTGCACGCACCGAGCTGAGGAAGGGTGCACCGACACCGGGGTTACTCGAGGATTTTGGCCAGATGCGGTTGGGTTTTTTTGCTTGGAGTAAAGGTGGTCTATTTGGTGTATGTGACGGATTCTATATTTGGGAAACTCGTTTTATTGGAAAATGGATTTGCTTTGACAATTTAGGTGCTAATTCGGATCGATCAATTATTTGGTGATTTAAAACCGCTCAATAATTATTGCAATTACAGGATACTCGGCAAAGCTGAAAGCAAGAATTGCGAATTAGACTCGCCTGCGTTCAACCGTAATTTTCAAATAACGAACTAATGTAATTTAATTTCTATATACAAATTCCAAATATCTTAATTTTTGTAAAGAAACGCCGCGGAAAGGCAAAATAAAAGTAATTGCAGTATACAATCACGCCGCGGCAAAAAAGAGGGCGCGATATTCGGGTTCGGGGTAAATAAGCTCTTTCGTCGCAAAGCCTCAGCCGCCAGAGTCCTTTCCCTCATTTTCTGTCTCTCCCTCTCTCTCTCCGTTCCCTTTCAATTTTTCTCGACGAGAGATCGGCGACAAAGCAGCAGCAGCGGCAGACCTTTTTGTCGCGGGAGCTTCGGCTTTTCGACGATTTTCTCGACGATTTCGCCTTGCCTCGCGCCGCTTTTGTCCGCCCCGGCCGAGTTTAAACTCGGGAGGCCGGACAGCTGCTGTCCGACGTGCTTTCAATGCGATTTTTATCCCCGAGTCCTCCCTCGATGCTTGCCTTATTGCCCCGTTATTTACGATCCACTTTTCGGCGAAGAGGCAGAGAGCTCCGACTCGCGCCGACGCTGATTAGAGTCAATAGACGACTTTGTTGCCAGTGATTTGGGGCCGAAGTATTCTCGAAAATACGCTCTTTATTTCCAAAACTGAGGCCCCACGCGTTCAATTTGCGTAATCGCCGGTTTCGCGAACTCCGCGCCGTATTGCCCTTTTCGGGCTAATTGCTCGGCGCGCGGCGCAGTTTACTGGCGACTTTCGACGTTATTACGTACACTTTACGCGCTTAAAGCGCGAGCTTCAATTTCGGCCTCTCGCTCCGGTATTTGTTACAATTACGAGATAGACTGCAGCTGGGGACAGGAAGCGGGGAATTGGCGCAAAAAAGTGAAATTTAAATGTCGCCTGCGTCTTTAATTGAAGGGGACGCCGATTAAGGAGGCCTCTTTTTGCGAGAAAGACTTTCTTCCGAGCAGCTGACACGATTAATTGATCCTATTTCGCTCGAGGAGCGACTGGCGTATAAAAACAAGCATCGCGAGCGCTCGAATTACCGTCGTTCGAGATGTTTATTAAAGGTTAGCTGGACGATTTAAAAAAGCGCAGACGGCACAGGGCGAATATTTCTGGATTTAAAAACTGTCGCATTTATTCAGGAGTGGATATGGAACGGCGCGTAATATCGAAGTGGCCGGCCAAAGCCTTCGATATGAAAATCTTGAGTCGAGCTTTGGGGGTTTCCTTTTAAGATAAGAAACGACAATTTCCATCGTGCATAAAATAACCACCCGGCGTGAAAAATTAATTTTCCAAGCTCTCGAGGAAGCCGTCGGCGGTAAATTTCCCTAAAATATCACCGATCCCATACTAATTGGCAAAATCCGAAGGCTTGCCATTAAGCCCAAGAATAGCACAAAAGCCTTCGACTCTGAAATGCAAATCTCCACGGCGGAACAAAAACCCGCGGAGAAAATCGTGACTAGAAAAATCAACGTCAAATTACCGATTCAGGCGACAGCTGCGCACGAAAATATTCGCCAGCGACCGACGACCGGCTCTCTCTCTCTCGCCATTGTCGCAGTCACGAGTCTCCCTCTCCCACTTCGCTGATCAGACCGCAATTTTCCATCGCGGAAGAAAAGGAGAGCGCGTCGCTTTTCCATATATACGCGTCCCAGGAATTTCCAACGGTCCATTTTTCGGCCTCTCTCCGCCTACGGACTGCGATGGCCTGACGGGTCGAGAAACGCGCCGCGAGGGGCAGGGAAGACGAATCGACCGATGAATGGAGGATGCGGAGGACGACGGCCGCGGCGAGAGGTACAAAGGAAGGAGCTGCTCCGCCGGAGGTCGTTGTTTGTTTATAATAAAATTAAGCCGCTGACGAAGGCATTGTAAAAATACCTCGGCAAGGGAAACGATTTTTCTGTGGATAATATGTAAACATTTGTTTTATCGGGTTCGGATAAAAATCTCAGTTTGAGATAATACTTGTTTTTTTAATTTTTGGAAATAAGATAAAAAATGTTTAGGGACAGCAGTTATGACAGGAAAATTTTATTCAAAATTTTAAGCTAAACAAGGGATATTCTTCGAAACTAAACTTTCGTTTTAAGTTAAATATATTTTCGTCGCTCCGACAGAAAGAAAATCACTTTTCTCAGAAGCTCCAAGCAGATTACCCGGCGGTACTTCCGACTCTTCCAAGAAAAAATCAAAGCCCAAATCAATTCAGCTCGCCGCGTAAATCAGAGAGAGAGAGAGGGGGCAGAGAGCGCATCGAGCCGCGACATATATATATATATATTTCATCGGCAAAAAAGCAGGCCACTCTTACACCCGAAGGATGCGAGTGACAGGGCGGCAACAAAAGCCGAGCCCGCGGGGCGAGGGGGAGGGAAAAACGCGGGCGACGCGTGTTTGCCCAGACGTCCCTTCCATCCTCGCCAGGTGGCTCAGGTAGCGCGGGCCCGAGAGAGAGTTTTTACCTGCGCGAGCGGCGGAACGGCTGCCCGGATCTTCTCTCCTGCACCGCTTTGTGCGCGGGATTTTCGAGCGAAGAACGCGCCGCGCGTTTCACCCGGGCGAATCAGCTGTGCGGATTCGACGGGACGAAGTCGAGTTTGGAGAACCGGTGCATTAAGGAACGGAGACAATGAGCGACGAGTTCGAGTGTTTTTTACTTTCCCTAATGCGCTCCTCGAGGCTGGAAACCGCGCCGCTTAACTTTTACGATTGGGAAAGTAAGGGTTTTTTTTTGGGTGAGAGCGATCGATTACCGGCACTTGAAAATCTGTCGCGCAGCGGGAGCAAACGGACGCCGTCGTCGCGTCCGGAAGCGCTCGTAAAACCTGTTTCCCCTAAAAGTACGACAATAATACCGTCGCCATAAATATATATCGGCCGGCGATACACCTCCCGAAGGATCATTCGCAAGACGCTGACTTACTTCCCTTCTCACGGGGGGGAAGAAAAAAGAGAGCGCGCCCTCCCTCGACCTTCGGCTCCCTCCGAAAATAAACGCGCCGCCTGAGAAGTGACTGGGAATATTATGCGGGCGTTCGGTGAGAACAAGGGCCTCGATTCACGCTTTTAATTTCTCTTCGCGCCGCTCGTTTACGGGCTGCGGGTGTCGTAACGGGAGCGCGATGGCGGAGAGAACCTCTTTGACTCGACGATAAACAAGTGTATAGCCGCTCGTGGCGGGGGAGAATTTTCGAGCGTTTAAGGATCGTCGGACGATGTTAACGAGCGTTCGCACAACAAACGGCTCTTATGTAAGCTGCTTATTATCGAGGAGCGGCTGAAGTTTGTTGCTTTAATTAAACGAAGGCTTTCAAAATTACTCCGAAGTCCGTTTATCCCGACGGCAGACTCGTGCCGAAGGAATTAGATTGAAAAATAACAGCGGCCGCGCTTTAAAATTCGTAAGGGGTATACAGCTGAATGGAAGCTAGGAATCGGAAAGAATGAGAGATATAAAGACGACGCGTAGACACCATCTGTGCCCGAATCCTTATCCTAGATCAACACGGACAAAACCTATAAGACTCCGGGCCGCGCAAGAAAGGGGGGGGGCGGAGAGGCATAAAAAGAGAGGAGGAAGGGGCAGGATGACAGATTGAGAAACAAAAAGGCGGCCGGGCAAAATACGCCGAGGGAGAACCGTAAATAGTCGGCGGCGGCCGCAAGAGAGAACGAGAGGAGAAGCAGCCACTTAGGGCTGCAGCGAAGCGGCGAGCCTTTATGGGGTTAAGATTCCAACAGATGGTCGAGCGAACCACGTGCTTCTCTCTCTCTCTCTCTCGAGCCAGCTCTCTCGTCTGCCTTTTCGCGAGCCTCGTTATGCACTGTAATTTTCGGTATTTCCGGGAAAAGGCTTTTCCCCTCTTTGGAATACCTGTCCTCGCGGCCCGATTTCGCGCGAGATTTCGAATCCGATCCTCCCGAAAGATTTTACGTTTGTTCAAAAAGCCAAACTACTTTGCCGCTAAATTCCGTCGCTCCTAAATTCGTTACCCCGCCTCGTCCTCCCTTCGCCCAACCGTCGATTAAAGCTTCGCCTCCTCCGCCGAGTTCGTAACGGAATCTCGAAGGAGCTGGCATATGTGCACGGGGCCTCGATTAGCGTATACACACAACGAGAGCTCCCCCAACTTTCGGGGAGCGATCGCTCGCTCGTGTGCATCTCTCTCTCTCGGTATCTCTTTTTCTCTCTCCGGCTGTGCACGAGGAGCGAAACATCTGTCGAGGAGATCTGCCTCGAGGGCTAAGAAAACGGAGCCACCGCCGAGAGGACGACGGGTGGAGCGAGCAAGGAGACGACGGGTGTTAATTGTTGACGCTACGAGCGGGACGAATAAGTGGTCGCGGTTTTTTATACGCTATGAGCTCGATATTTTTACTGTTAATCGGCGGCGGGCAATGTTTAAACGGTGTAAAAATACATTTTCTACAAAAGCACTCCACCCTCCGATGTTCCCTTAAAAAAAGGCCTTATTTACATAAACCCGAAAAAAGCTCGGCCTAATAACTGTCGAATCCGGCTCGATTACGGGCTCGGGGAGAAAAAAAAATGGAGAACACCCGAGGCGGGCAGGAGCCTCGATCCCAGGCTCCTTTGTGAGGGCGACGGAGACGGAAGGAGCTCTCCTCGTCTTTTGTGCAACATGTGGCCGCCACGTGTTTCCTTCGCTACTGCCTGACGCAGCTGCCTATATACGTGCAGGGTCAATGGAACGTATCCGGCCGCGCGCCGCTAGTTTATCGACGGATTCGCGAGGGAGGGAGCACCGATTGATCGGTCGGAGGAGAGGCTCTCTCGGGGAGGAGCGGAAGGCGATTTTTTTTTTTTTTTCAGCTTGGATCGGGGAAATGTGATGGTGTCGACGATGCTTTATTTATCAGAGTCGATTCGGCGTCAATCAAACGTATATGCGGGGGAGTTTTTATTGCTCGGAGGATTATGAAAACGAATGCCCGAGTAAATTGATGCGGGTGTAATAAACGTTCCGGCCTCGCGCTTTCAAGTAGGTGAGATTTACGGCCCACTCAATTGCTCGACTGTGGCGCGTTTATCTCCGACTTTTATGCAATACCAAAACAAGAATCGAGGCGAATAACGGGCGAAAAAACTGGGAAAACCGGCTCGGAGGGCTGAAAAACACGGGCTTTGATTAACGCTCCGCGGCAACAAAAGGGAGACGGCGCGAATTAAGGCCACCGGAAACGAGCATCGGGAGCCTTTATTTTTCGCGCGCCGCGCCATTATATATAGAATATATATATGTATCAAAAAGGCTGCGTCTTTATTACGGCGACGCGAACACGGCTGGGTGTACGTAGACTTCCTGCGCCGGGAGAGCTTCTCTCTGAGAAAACGGGATCCGGACGGTATTCGACCCCCGAAAGAAATTCCTGCGTCCATTGTTGGGCAGCGGACCTTTTTTCTATACTCCCTCGCACTATTTTCCGGTGGACTTTTTTTTCTGGGGAGGGGGAGTTTGGGTTCGGCTTCGGCCGCGGGACGTTGCCGCTGCATCGTATAATAGTTCGAAACAAAATTTAAATTCTAAAAAAGTCCGTCAGTTATGATATTCCGTAATACTTCTTTAAGGCACTCAAAACCGCTAATCTTTTACCAAGAAGCTTATTAATTTCGTCGGAAGGAAACAATGCCTATAACCCTCATAATTTCAATAAAAAAAGGCGACGAGGCCCCGGTAATGAAAAGAATCCGATTAACACGTCAGCTCGCGTCCTCGTCGAAATAGAATATTCCACGTACGTACAAAAAGCGCTTCCTCCGGCGACTTGGAAACTCAGCAACAATGCCACCCAGCCTCATATCCACGCATATAATTTACGGCGCTTTTTCTGATTTCCCTCACAAAGGGGGGCGCAGCTCCTCGCGTATATATATACGTATATCTCGAGGCTGCATCTCAGCGAGTTGCCCACTGCAGTCCATCCATTCTTCCGCTCGCCAAGTCTCTCTCTCTCTCTCTCCGTCCTTTTTGTGCGGGCAATAATTTCGTCGATGGAACTTCTGGACGGGCGCGCCGCTTGGCTTCGAAAACTGGGGCCGCGCGCCAACTACTGCCAAAGGCTTTTCCGCGAGGCCGACTCCCGACGCCTCCTGTTTTTCTTTCGAAATTCCGGGGTTCCCCGCGGACCCTTTGCGCAAAGTCTGGGGCCGAGGAACTGTGTGTTTTTCAGTTTTCTTAATGTCCGCGCCGCCGCTTGAGGAACGACCCGCGCAGCTTGAATAAGTAATGGATTAAAACACTTTAATATAAATGCTAATACGGCCAGTGTATAACGACGGGGGAACAATACTACATTTTCGAGGAGAAAATATAAGGTCCTCGCCGAATATAATTCATTCGCTCTCGGTTTAAAAAAGCTCCCTCTCTCTCTCTCTCTTCCCAGAACGAATCGGCCGAGGCGCGGCCGATCAAAGCGAGTGCAAAATTATAATCGCACGTGTACGGAGAGTGTACACGGCGCGAGTTTCGAGTGAATGGGAGTCCGGGCGACGGGCAATTTGTCATCCATAGGGAGAAATTTTTGATCTCAAAGGGAGAGAGAGCCGGAGCTCGGCGATCTATACTCTCCTCTCGAGTCCCGTTCGACGAGGCCAATTTTATGGTCGGGGCGTGTAATGAAATTTATGATCCGCAGTTTCTCCGACGTGTACGCCCGATCGGCGATGCACTCTTGAAAACGGGGGGGGGGGGGGGGGCAACTTTCGAGACTGTAAACATCGCAGCGCCGCGAGTGCGGCAATCGTCTCTGCAGCGCGATTTTTATATATCACATCGATCCCTTTTGTACGGACCGCAGCGTCAACGTTTGGACGATATTATTGCGCTTTCTCCACGGCTCGCGAATTTACTCTGGCAGCCGGTCATCCCGGCACTTTGGAGAGAGTGAAAGAGAACGAAATTAATTTCGCACTGTCGCGGCTCATGTAGCAGCGGCGGCGGCACAATGAGAGCTCGAGCCCGCGCTCGTTTGTCCCTTTCTGCTGGACAGTATTAATTTGCTCTTTCCTTCTCTCTCTTTCCCCTTTGCGGCCGCGAGGCGGCGCACACATGTGCCTACACGAGAGAGTCGATGGAGCGCCGCGTCACGTCATCATCATCATCACGTGTTCTCCGCTCAATTCTGACGCTGTCAAAATCAATATGGATTGCCTCTCGGGGCGGCAAGGCGCGTCGCCGCCTCGGCGAAGCGGACGAATCGTCCTTTTTACTTTTCATTTCTGCACTTTGCAGATTTGAGATTTACGAGCGCTTTTCGTAGATTACTTAGTCGTAGCCGCGTGTGCTATTTAGCGAGGAAGTTTTGTCGCATTCGTCAAAATTTCGTTTCAATCCAGAAACGAATGATTTTCGCAATATACAATATTCCCGCCTTCGGTACAACGACATTAATTCGAAAAACATCTCGACAATCTAAACCCGCGCCTCCTCGGCTCGGCAGGCGCAAATTCTAGAGTTAACCGCACATCAGCCTCCGCCGACAATTTATATCGGTCTCGCCCCCCCTCCCAGGGGTTGAATCCCGCGCTCCGGTCGGGGGAGTATCAATAGCTCGTTAAACGCTTCCAGGGGGATGTGTTCCTGCGGCCACTTGAATCGAGAATTTATTTAAAGCGCGCACAGCCCCACCCCGGCGCACTTGTCGTGCGAAGCCGTGTGCGAATGTCGCAAAAAATATATATATATAAGCCAAACGCGCGCCTTGGGGATTCGGGCCGGGAGCGAGCGGGCTGTTTTCGAGCTCGATTCGGTGGAGCGCGTTTTGTCGGCCCTTTGTCGAGATTAGCCCTTGGAAATGCAGTCTTGTTCGAATGCGGTCGCGGCGAACGAAAGCCGTGTTGTTTACGGTATGCGAAACATTTCCGCCGCGAATGCGCGCGCCGTTTTTCAAAGCGCAAACGTTATCGCTTTCGCATCGACGTCGCCGATGTATATTTACAAAGGAAACACAGAGTCTCCCGTCCGAACTGCGCATCGGCCCGATTTCTCTCCCAGGTCGAGTCAAGTGCACGTGCCTGCATAATGGCGCGCGGCTTTTGATAACTCGGCCGTGCTCTCTCTCTCTCTCTCTCTCAGGAGACTCTTTTGTGCGCCTCGCGCTTCTTCGCCCACTCCGTCCCACGGTGCTCCGAAACAGTATACGGCTGTGTGCGCCCTCTCTCGCGCACGCGTGAATGGCTTCGATTAAGGACGTTCGCGCGAGAGGCGGCGAGCTGCCTTCGTTTTTTTTTTCAGTTTAGCTTAAAGTGCCGGCTCTCGGCTTAATTTCTGTGGGAATCTGGCCGCCGGACCGGGCAGCCGAGCTTTCTGGGTGCAGACGTCAATTTTCGTTCGTTTCTTGTATTATTGTTGTTTACGAAGCATTGGATAATCTTGGAACTTTCGCAAATTAGCACCTGAGCCCGCAGCGCGCGAACAACAGTGCATTACAAATAACGGGGCACAGCTCCGCTGAATATTTATATACGAGATATCCCGAACCGTAATAAGCACCGGGACAAAAAGCTCCCTCGCGGGAGAGTGACTTCCAGGACGCGCGCCGATCGTCGCTCTCTTTGCTCTCTGCCGCGAGCTGCCACGTGGGAAATCCTCGGGGCGCGCGATCCCAGATTTCCGTTGCGAGAGAGAAAGCGTTTCCGCGAACGGCGAAAAGCCGCTTATCGCTGGCAGTTCTTTTTTTTCTGGTCGAGGGGGCGCGCGGATAATGCGCGCGTTTATACTATTTGCGACGTTGCGAGCAAAGCGGGGGCCTTTGACGCGCGCCTCTGGACTTTGCTCTGAGCGAAGTGGATTAAGGACCGGGGACGCGAGGGAATTAAGCGCAATGTCACGGAAATCTTTGCTCCTTATTCGGGAGTCGGCTGATTTTGCGAATATTCAAAAAGTGCGTCAACTCGATTGTTCGAAAAATTTCAAAATTTTTTATCAAATTTTTAAAGCCACGAGAAAGCCCCTTTCGAAGCTTCTCAAATTGAATTGTTAATCGACTTACAAGCGCGTCTCTAAGCCTACGTGTAAAGTATCCATTACACATACATTACATATACATCCCTTCCCCTCGCCGCCGCCGATCTGCATCGCAGATTCGGGATTCAATCAATCCCGCCATTGAAGAGGGCTTACTTAATTTGCATGGCCGCTCGCTCGCCCGAAGGGGAGTAGCCGCCCGATTTTTCTCCGGATAGAAGTGTCATTTAAAGCGAGATTAATCGCCGTACAGGTGCTGCCTCCATAATGTACCCGGGCTTACTCGAGTATATTCCGTCCCCTCGGCAGTCGATAATCGTTGATTAAACGGGCTTAAAAACGCATCGCCGGATCGAATGTCTTCATAATCGATGGCGAAGGCTTGGGACGCCGGCTAATTGTCCTGAAAACGTTGGATTTTCTCGGCGGTGAATGCGGTTCGTTAACCCGATCGTGCATCGTAACGTGTCGCAGCGGCGCATTTTGAAACATTTAAATACCGAGCTCAAATGCGTTCCAATTCATTAATAATGCATTCGATTATTTACTAAATGAGACGCGACCTCGTGAATTTTCATTCGCAGAGCGTCATTGTTCGCAAACTTTATCGCTGCAATAAACTGTAGTGCCATCGAATAAAAACCTCTGTCGCCTCTCGTCGAGCGGAGACATAAATTTCATTCTCAATTTAATAATTCCCAACCTCGCGAGTCGCGGCAACTTTCCCAATAAATAACTAACGCCGGCCAATCTGAATACTCGAACCGCAAATTAATCCGGCGACGAGCGAAACGAGAGGCAGCTGCCGCGCGAAATTTCAAAGTCAAAGCCGCGCGTCCGATCGAATTCCAGGGCCGGGAGATGCAAGGCGCACTTTATACATCATTTGCATGCGAGCGCTCTCGCCGCGTAAGCGGCCCCGCGGAAATTAGTATGCGCGCGCGCCACATAAGCGGCCGGGTAATTGCGCGCCTCGGAGGCCGAGGATTCGAGATCTCGAGGTGTGACGAGCGCCTGAGAGCCGCCGACGCGAAGGGTTTAATTATAGGGTTAAGTATTCGAGTGTTTGCGTTTGATAAGGCCTGGTTGGATTAGCCGCTTTGCCGCGGGGCTTTGCGACGACAGGCCTGCTGGCTTCGAGCGTAACGAGTACGGAAATTTACTCGATTTCGAAGCAAATAATATTAATAAGCAATCGCGCGCGCACTTACCGTAAATCGCGGGCGAGAATCGACGCGAAGAAAATTCTCCGCCATCTGGCGGAGGCTCGTAATTTTTCCGCAAGAAAGAAAAAAAACGCATCGGCTGCAGCTTTCGGCCCGAGCGAAAATTGTCACCATAAAGCACGACTCGGCGCAAGTGTTATTACTCCTTGCCGCGGATACTCTCTCGCATACGATTAAAACGTGTACCCGGGGGCGGGGAAAAGTCGCCGTCCAACGCAAACATTATACGGGGGGGAAAGGTCGCGCGGGGGGATAATGCGTTGCTTCTTTTCCGATGGGGTAAATCATCGTATTTCACTTGGCGAAAGTGGCCGCCGTGCGGCGGCGTTAAATTTCGGGCCCTACACACATCGGCCAAGCTTTCCCTCTCAGCGCGCGCGGCGCACACCCATATGTGGCCCGCCTGTGCCAGTAAGCGCCTATATGGTAATTCGAGACACGACACTTTTTGCCCCCTCCGCGACCCTGTGGAGAGCCGCCGCAGCGGATGCAGGTTTAATAGAAACTCTGAGAAATTGATTGGGCTCTCGGAGTTTCGAGGGCTCTCCCCCTATGTGGTTTTGATGAATTTTTTATGCACTCGAGAGATCAAACCGATTATTAGTTTATTATATTAGTATTGTGTGTGTAAGCTGTTTTTCTTAATTTTTTTTTTTATTAAAATAAAGTATTTTACTAATAAGAATCGAACGACTGCCTCACTAAATTAAGCGATTCCCCCGGAAGCTTCAAAAAGGCAGAAAGTTCGCTAACCGCTTTTCTCCGTTTTAATTTCCAGAGTCGCCAATTCACCGCAGACCCTGATGATATCGCCGGGCAGATTAAGCGAGCAGGCGCTCCTGAAACTTCTCGTCGAATTATCACTCTCGATCCTCGTCGTTCTGGGACATTATGCCAGCGAGTCGCCGAGAACTCTGCCGTCGACCATTTCTGCCAAGCCGGCCTGCGTACTCGCGGCTGCATACACCGCCGCCACTTTGGTTTCGGTAAGCGGAGTTAGTATTCGATTTTTTGGTTTATTTTTTTTCCCCAACCTTCCCCTCTTTTCCTGCCTCTCGGAGCTCTATATGCTTTCTTCCTCTTTGGCTTTTATTTTGTTTTTCTGCTGGCTCTTCGGCGCTGGAGGAAATTTTTACGAGTTGGATGTTTTCCTTGTGCAGGGCCAATTTTATTAAAAAATATTTTTATATATTTTAATATGAAATTATGGTACGAAGATTTATATTTGAAAATCAATTTTAAGTTTTCAATAATATCAACTTAATTATTATTTTATACCTGTTCCAAAGTAAAATTTATTAATGATTGCTGGAAATTAATTTTTTATTTATGCAATTATATGAATATCGTGGAAATTAATTCTTTATTTACACTTATATGAATATTACAATATACATAACAGCAGTAACAACAGTTTAAAATTAAAATTATTTCTTCAAACCTGCCAAGTTTTAATTTAAAAAAGCAAGCCAACATGTTGTCAAAAATCGATCAAAGCAGCGAGAATAAACGAGGGAAAAAAAGGGCCGCGTCTCACTTGCAAGCGCGGCACTTCCCGGGAGATCTCGTTCCCTTTACGGACGGAAAGTGCGTATATGCGCGTTTGCGTGAGTGAAAGAGAGCACCTGCGAGGGTCCAGTTCTGCTCTCGCGCAGTCGGGCCACCTGCCTCGCTCGTTTGCACAATGCGCTCCGGCGCCAGGGGGAGGAGGAGGAGGAGGAGGAGGCGGAAAAAAAAAATCCTACAAAACGAGTGCATTTAGAAACTTTAAAAGCACATCCTGCCTTTCTCCCCTTCGCTTCCTCTTAGAGAGCAGAGGGTGTAGTTAAAGATTTGTCTACGGGAGGGGGCTTGAAAAATTGCGCCATTCATAGCCTGGAAGGGTTCCGCATAATGACAATTATGAACTCGTAGAGTTTTTTTTTCTGGGCTCGGTCGACGAGACAATAAAACTGCTTAAAGAACATTTTCTCAATAATTAAACTAAATTCAAGCTACAAATATATCTAACTCTCCTTTTCTTCGCAGAGTCCCTTCCTGAACCCAGCTCGAGCCCTCGGACCGGCCTTCGTGATGAACAAGTGGGAGAACCACTGGGTGTACTGGATCGGACCAATCGCCGGTGGAGCCGTCGCGGCTCTCCTCCACGAATATGTTCTCAGCGGCAGCCGCCGCCACCGCGACTCTCGCGACCTCGACGACGGCGACAACTCGTCGCTGCGCTCGGACGACGAGACCTACGACGACCTCGACAAAGCCGGTGCCCCCAAGTTCCCCGGAGGCTACGCCACCTACCGGCCCGTCGCCGGAGCCGCCTCCATCTACGGACCGCCTCCGAGCGCTCTCGAGCGCGTCGAGTCTATCTACGGCGGCACCAAGTCCCTCTACTGCAAGAGCCCCCCTCTGACCCGCGCCAATCTCAACCGCTCCCAGAGCGTCTACGCCAAGTCCACCTCCGGAACGAGAGACGGCCTGATCCTACCCAAGCCTGGACCCCTGGTCCCCGCCCAGAGCCTCTATCCCATCAGGCTCAACTCGATTAACACGCAGACGAACCCCACGGAACAGCAGACCGCGAGGCAGCAGGGGACCGGACAGCCGACGACCCAGAACCACAACAGCACCAACCAGAACATGCAGAACCAGCTGCAGCAGTGCACGCAGAACATCTACGGGATCCGCGGAATCACGACGAGCCTCGGCACTCGCGACAACATTTACGGCCACCTCGGCACTCGGGAAAACGGCGGCGTTTCGACCAGCCCGAACATCTACGCCCGTGCACCCCCCGCCCTCCCGCCTTCCAACCACGGACCCTCGCCCAGCCTCCAGCAGCAACAGCAACAGCAACAGCAGCAGAGCCAGCCGTCTCAGCAGCAGGTCCAGACCCCGCCGACCCGCGAGAACGGACAGGCCGGAGGCGGCGGCGGCGGCAGCCAGGAGAACGGCCCCAGGAGGATCTCGCAGGACAGACCCGAGAGCATGTACGGCCACCTGAGAAGAGGGGACGACTCCGCCTACGGAAGCTACCAGAGCTCCTCCAGAGGCACCTACGGCAAGACCGGACCACCGCCGCCGCCCCACGCCTACCAGGGAAGGCCCAGCCAGGGAGCGTCGCTCCAGGCGAACGGCGGAGCCCAGCAGGGCAACTTCCAGAGACACTCGCCCAACCCGCCGCAATACTGATGACGCGCCAGCAACATCAGCGAGAGCCTCTCCGCTGATAACGTGCTCACCCAGCGCCGATACCCCGGCTGTCCCGTGCACCACTGGGAGTCGCAGAGACTCATAAAGGGGTAGAATTCGACGAGACGAGCGCGCGGATCTCTCGCGACCGCGAGGATATCGACGAGTTTTATGGACACACTGCCACCGATCGACAACGACGCGTACACACGCTGTTATGTTAGTTGGGAGAAATTTTATGCATCAGCTGGCACTGAAGAGGGGGATAGAGTTAGAGGAGGTATAGCGACGGAATGCCGAGAGTAGGTAAATGATTGATGTAACAGACGTTGTAATAGAATTAATAGAAACTTAATGTCAAATCGCCGAGACAGTAGCTGTATTCAAACTAGTGTGTTGATCGAATACTGATTCGCTTTGAAATAATTGGAATTCTGAAAAGGTTCCGATACCAGGATATAATGGGCGTTATTGCATTTGTATTTCATTTTAAAGGAAAGATCAAAATCGGTTTTTTACATCTTTGTAAAATGTATTATAAAGTTTTTACGAAGTCTGTAAGATCTTTGGTATCTATTGGTAAGATACGACGAATCGTTAAATTTATGTAACTGTATTTTCAAAGAAATATTTTTGTTTGCATTTCGAAATTTGTGCATTTTTTCTCGGCTCTTTGATACCTATTATTTTAAAAATAAAAATATTTCTTTATAAATACACGCGTAATTAAATATTGCTAATTATATTAATATAATATCGTATTGTGTGAATTCGTTAAATCGGTATGAATGGAAATTAAATAGAGTGACTGAGTTGTTTTTAAATTTGTACAGTTATAATAAGTCCTTCTTTGTTTATACAGCTAGAAAAATCGTTTTCTCTTTCAAATTTCTTGCCATAATATCACATAGTTTCAGCCGAAGACTGCCATTAAATCAGAGTGTGATATGCATAAATCGTCGCATTTACTCTTCTTTCGTTATTAATTTGTTCTCCTTTTACTCAATCTTTTTTAGTGGTTTAGTAGCAAATTTCACTCTTGATTATTATTTATAGATGAAGCATGAAAATAAATATCTGTGATGTTCATTTTAATAAAAATAATCACTACCGAATTTGCATTTTGGATCGACATGATTGTATTGTACCATCGTATAATAGAAAACGATAATTGTTAGTCAATACAATATTTGTAAGAATTAAGAATATGCGATTAAAAAGACTTGAAAAATTATAAGAATTTGTAAATATATACTTATCGATATCTTGTATTTATTACTTTATACTTTATTAAATAGGTTTTAATTTTAAATGTTGCATGTTTATGTACGTGCAAATAGTAAAAGACAATAAAAAGCAGTTATAAATGTAACTCAAAACTATTTTAGTTTTTCATTCCTCAATCCTCCAAGATTTGAAAAAAGGGCTAAAAAATAAAAAATATTTCTGTGAGAAATAATTTATTTAATTTCCAAACCATTTTTTAAAACAAGTTTAAAATTATATTGCTCAGTTATTTCATTTTTAGAATTTGAGTTCTAATAAAAGCGATTAAACTTTATTTTTTGTATCATAGTTATTTTTTAATTCCTTGTTAAAGATGAAATGAAGTAAAAGTGTGCAATTTGTTTAATGAATAATAATTTATAACATTTTTAACTTCTTATTAAAAAAAATGAGTAATTATTATATACGAAAGTTATTATAGAGGCATGTGCAAGTTTGCATTTGAATTATGTTGCACGGTACGGAATATCTCGGTCGGTAATAAACTTTATGAAATTTGACTTTATCGGCTGGAACGCGCGAATTTAAAAATTAGTATTATAATTATTTATTAATGCAATTAAAAAAATTTTCTTTACAACCACTAAAGTTCTTTAACTTTTACAATACTTTGTACAGATTTAAATTACTATTTAAAATAATCGCTATAACTATTAATTTGTAATCAATTTCCAAGCAATAAGATCTCATTACATCATGCGTTAAATGATGCATGTTCCATCATTATGAAAGAAAATTTCGCCTTTTTATCTCTTGCCATGTGACGTTCCTGTCTGTACTTTCCATTTCGCTTCCCATTCCTTTCCCTAAAAAAAAAGAAGTACGAATCTGCGAACTCGACGAAAACAAAGCTGACCACGACCACACTACCACAGCCGTCTGCTCTGGGAGGTAGCAGCATTGTCGTAAAAAGCCACAAAAAATGAGTCGCCGCCAACGCACGTCTGTTTATATGTGCTGACACGTTGCTATCGTTCTCTAATGAGAATAAGTGCAGGCATGTCAAAGGATGTACTTAGTTTGAATACTGTAGACGAGTAAAACAAGTTATTATCTTTAGTTTTTTAATTTCATATTTTTTGTTTAGGCTTACTCTGAACAGCTTTTTGCAATTTGTTTATGGTTAATCGAAAAAATCGGAAAGTAAGATCGGTTTTATTAAAGTAAATAATTGTTTCGTATTATGTTTATATTATTTATCATAAGAAATAAAAATGAATGAAAAATACCTCGTTTTACAAGCACATAACTGATGTAATCGATTAAGCTAAATATCCATGGCAGCATACTTAAATTGATAATCAGGTTGTAACTGGTTTTTCTGTACTCGTTAATGAAACAATTTGATATAGTGCAATAGCTGTTTAAAAGAAGATTAAATAAGTTTGACGCTGCTTGGAAGCATCAATTATTTTTATACGAACCTTTATTCTTTATTTTTATCTTTTAAATCTGAAAAGTTTAACATTTTAAAATCTTTTTATAATTTATCAAATCCAATATTTGAATTTAAAAATAACGAATGAAAGGTCTTTTAGTACGTACACATTTATACACATAGCACGCAATGTTTACCTTGTTATAAATTAGCCTGTACATTATTATACACCTATATCTCAAAATACCGTAATCGGAAAAAATTGCAAAACCCTCGGTGTACAATAATCTCCGAAAACTTCTTGATTCGCTAGCATTAGAATCACGCATGATTCGCATTGTTCCAAAGTGGCCTGCATCCATTGTGTGTGCGTGCGCTGCATTTACTGCACGTTACCAGTTACCAACTTACCGCATCGCGCACACAGCTATTTCTGTGTGCAGCGCAGCAGCAGTAGCAATACCAGCAGCGGCAGCGTTTTCTGCCCTCTCCGCTCACGTGTGTATGTCCTCGTCGTACAGCCGTCCATATCATCGTCGGCGCGAATTCGCTCTCTTCGTTCGTGCGCGCGCGCGCGCAAGACAGAGAGAGAAGTCGAGAAAGAGAGAGAGCCGGAAATCCGCCGGTCGTGTGTTACACTTACTCTCGCTCTCTCAGCAAGCTCCTCATCGTCTTTCTCACTCCATCTGCAGCAGAAGCGCTTTCGCGAAAGAAGGACGGAGCGAGCGAAAAACACGACGACGACGTCCGAGTCCGAGAACGGAGAGAGTGAGTCTCGTCAAGGAGAGAGAAAGAGAGAGAGAGGAAAATCGCCTCGTTTTTTTTACGTACAAGTACAACACAGTCTCGGGACACAGAGCGTGCGGGTCCGAGTATTACATATTAGTGCGCGGTCGTGTCGTGTGGTGCGCGAGGAAAAGAGAGACAGAGAATTATAGAAAGAGAGCTCGAGAGAGCAGCAGCAGCAGCTATTACGGAGGTTTGTTGGTAGAGGAAACGAACGGAGCAGCTCATCAGCGGAGAAGATGAGCGTCGACGCTTACGGACCGAGCAGCCAAACGCTCACCTTCCTGGACACGGAGGAGGCCGACCTCATCGGGGCCGACACCCAGGGCAGCGAATTCGACTTCACAGACTTTACGCTACCGTCGCCAAGCCAGACTCAAGCTTCGCAGCACGACGCCGCGCAAAACAGCCAGCAGAGCCAGCCCGTTCAGGTACATATCTTACTACAGCCTTTTCTCGAGCTTTCTTTTCACCGATGATTTCCGGGCTTACGCGCCGCATCGGGGAGAAAAGTGCGATGACCTTGAAACGTTGCATGGGGTCGATGTGCGTGTTGCTTTTCCCCCGATGGGGGAAAGTGTGCGCGCAACACCATGCGGCCACGAGTCGCAAGCACGCACACCGAGACACCGATTCTAACCTCGAATAGACTTGGACATTATTTTACACTCCCGATGGTAGCATTTTCTAGGGTGCGATGCTTGCAGTAATATCCATATGGAGCGAAATTAAAGCAAGAGAATTTTAAAGGTGAAGGGTTCTGGGTTTTATGATGACTGGCACTTGGTTCAGTCGTGTCTGAGCAGACTTCGCTGAGTACTCGTTTAGGGAATTATTTTAGTTTAAACATGTTACAAAGAAAGTTTCTTAAGGGTTAAAATATAAAAGATTGCAAAAGCACTTACTAAGAATACAATTTGATGCCCATAATTGAAATATATATTAATATATTTTTGACGAGACAATGATATATCTGTTTATTAGAATGATTTTTTAAAGCTTTAATGATAATGCCTTCTACAGTTGGAAGATCTAGGCCTATTTTATACTGATTTTAAAATAAAAAATCATTGACCTACAGATTATAAATCTTTTTTTTGTACCAATTTTAGAAAAGAACTGATTAAATTAAATTTTACTTTATTATAGATGATTTTTATAGCAGTGTAATGCAGCATACATTTTTTTATTTTAATTTTATTTTATTCAAATAAACAGACCAAAGGCCTTTTTACAAAATAATTAAATTAAGGGTAAATGTAACTTTGTATTTATAAATTTTTTTGTAAATATTGAAGTAAGTATATAACTTTACTGATCTTACGTTTAAAAAAGAATTGCAAAATGATTAGATAGTATCTTGACGCACATTGAGGAAAAGTCATTTAACACAGACAAACACATGACCTTGTCACAAAAGAAATATTAGCTTTATACTTGTAAATAATTTATATGTGAAAAATGTATTAATTATAATCTAAATTACCCATATTTTTAATTAAAAAAATTTTTTTAAATGTATTGCTTATGTGCTTTAAACTTGTGCACTATTAAAAAGTTTCGTGGCAAAATTAAAAAAAGCAATTATCATTTCTGGTCATAAAAATTTTACAACTTGCCATTCATTTTTTATGACTTTATTATTTTTAAAGTCTATGCGAAGTGGTCATTTGAAAATAAGTTATTAATTACAAAAATAATATTTATTTACATAATTTTACAAAATATTTTACAGATAAATGGAACAGTTGGTACTTCAGCATTAGATCTGAAAATTACTGGAGCAGCTCAAAGCTTAGCAGAACTTCAGTTTGAAGAGGAAGAAGAAGAAGCATATTATAATCGTGATTTACCAGATCATGCTTGTAAATACTGTGGTATCCATGAAGCATCCTGCGTTGTTATGTGCAATGTTTGTCGCAAATGGTTTTGCAATGGCAGGGGGAACACATCTGGATCTCACATCATCAATCACCTAGTTCGCGCCAAGCACAAAGAAGTCACTTTGCACAGGTTTGTAATAATTACAGAATAAAAATTGTGCAGATCTGTTGTTTAAATTTAGAATTAAAAATATATAAACTTATATTAATCTACAGTCAAATTTATGTATCAATAGAATATAACATTGATTTGCAAATTATACCAAATTTTATTTTATTTAATTTATTAAAAGTTAATTTTTGAAATATCTTTCTCAATTTTTGTAAAAATAATGTTAATTTAAATTTTTGCAGAGATGGACCTCTCGGTGAAACTATTTTAGAATGTTATTCATGTGCTGTAAGAAATGTATTTGTACTTGGTTTTATCCCAGCAAAGGCTGATTCTGTTGTTGTGCTTTTATGCCGGCAACCATGTGCTGCACAAAGCTCGTTGAAAGACATGAATTGGTAAATTTGAACATAAATTCTCAAGTTGAATTTCATGTAAATTTTTTTTCTAATTGTGGGTTTTGATTTATCAGGGATCAAGAGCAATGGAAACCGTTAATCGAAGATCGCAGTTTTCTCTCCTGGTTAGTTAAAATCCCGTCTGAACAGGAGCAGCTTCGAGCTCGTCAAATTTCAGCTCAACAAATAAATAAACTTGAAGAACTCTGGCGCGATAACGTCGACGCAACCTTCCAGGATCTTGAAAAACCTGGCGTAGATGAAGAGCCTCAACAAGTTTTACTTCGGTATGAGGATGGATATCAATATCAGAATATTTTTGGCCCATTAGTAAGTATTAGTGCATTTATTGGGTTAGTACATTTTTCTACTTGCAGTTAATGTTTTAATGCAAAGTAGGAAAAAGTAAAGATACTATGTATTAATACAAAAAGTTTATGCTATTGTAAAAAGAAAATTAATTAGAACTATTATTTGCATCTTTAATAGGTAAAATTAGAAGCAGATTATGATAAACGTTTAAAAGAATCGCAGACTCAAGAAAATATTGAAGTTCGTTGGGATGTTGGCTTAAATAAAAAGACAATAGCTTATTTTATGTTAGCAAAAACAGATGGAGATATGAAATTAATGCATGGTGATGAATTAAGACTAAGGTACCTTGGAGAGTTGCACAAGCCTTGGTCAGGCATAGGGCATGTTATCAAAATACCAGATAACTATGGAGAGGAAGTTGGAATTGAGTTAAAGAACAATTCTGGTGCTCCAACTGAATGTACAAGTAATTTTGTAGTTGATTTCATCTGGAAGAGTACCAGCTTTGACAGGTTGGTGCATTATGTACCATTTTACTACTAAAAGAATTTTTAACATTAGTATCAATCCTTATTTTATCAAGATTGGTTTAAAATAAAATTTTTTATTTTCAATTTTTTTAAATACATATTTTAATTGTAGAATGCAACTAGCCTTACGAAAATTTGCGGTGGATGACACGTCTGTGTCAGCATACATTTATCATCGCTTGCTTGGTCACGAAGTTGAAGAAGTCCTTTTCCGCTGTCACCTGCCAAAGCATTTCAGTGCTCCAAATCTTCCAGACCTTAATCGCTCTCAAGTTTACGCTGTAAAACATGCCATTCAGCGTCCATTATCTCTTATTCAAGGTCCACCAGGAACCGGTAAAACAGTTACCAGTGCTACGATCGTCTACCAATTGGTTAAGCAAAATAGTGGACCTGTGTTAGTTTGTGCACCGTCAAATACAGCCGTTGATCAGCTTACAGAAAAGATTCATAAGAGCAATTTGAAAGTAGTTAGACTTTGTGCAAAAAGCCGAGAAGCTATTGATTCTCCTGTTAGTTTTCTGGCTCTGCATAACCAAATTAAAAATATGGAGACAAATACAGAATTGCAGAAACTTCAGCAGCTAAAAGACGAAACTGGAGAATTATCAAGCGTAGATGAAAAGAGATATAGGTTAGTAAAATAAGCGATTAATTACAGAAAACAGCTGCTGTTCTATTTTTTAATTAAATGAAACCTTTAATGTTATTCGTAAAAATCTATTGTAATATATTGTCACACTTTAGGTTATTAAAGAAAGCTGCTGAAAAGGAACTGCTAGAAGCAGCAGATGTAATTTGCTGCACTTGCGTAGGTGCTGGCGACCCACGATTACATCGGCTCAAGTTTCATTCGATTTTGATCGACGAGAGCATGCAAGCAACTGAGCCAGAGTGTATGGTGCCGGTAGTGCTTGGTGCTAAGCAACTCATACTCGTGGGCGATCATTGCCAGCTTGGGCCCGTTGTCATGTGTAAAAAGGCAGCGCGTGCTGGACTCTCACAATCGCTATTTGAACGTCTCGTTGTTTTGGGAATTCGGCCTTTTAGACTTGAAGTTCAATATCGTATGCACCCTGATTTATCTAGGTAAAGCCGAAAGATTTCTTTACATTACACAATGACACAAAATTATAGAAATACTAATAATTATTAAATAATACTAGGTTCCCGTCAAATTTCTTCTACGAGGGTTCCCTACAAAACGGAGTATGCGCAGACGAACGCAAACTTTTGAAAATTGACTTCCCTTGGCCAGCTCCTGATAAGCCCATGTTCTTCTATGTGACGCAGGGTCAGGAAGAAATTGCAGGCAGCGGAACATCGTATCTCAACAGAACTGAAGCATCCAACGTAGAAAAAATCACAACTCGTTTCCTGCGTTGTGGAGTAAAGCCTGAACAAATTGGTGTTATTACTCCATATGAAGGCCAAAGAGCCTACCTTGTCCAATACATGCAATATCAGGGTTCATTGCATTCGAAATTGTATCAAGAAATTGAAGTTGCCAGTGTCGATGCGTTCCAAGGACGTGAAAAGGACATTATTATTATGTCCTGTGTTAGGTCTAATGAACATCAAGGAATAGGTTAGTAATTCGTATTTGTATGAGTAATTCTCTTTCAAAACAAATAAATTTAATGGTTTGTTACAGGTTTCTTGAATGATCCTAGAAGATTAAATGTAGCACTGACGAGGGCAAAATATGGAATCATTATTGTTGGAAATCCAAAGGTACTCTCAAAGCAGCCATTATGGAACCATTTGCTCAGCTTTTACAAAGAACAGAAAGTTCTAGTGGAAGGTCCGTTAAATAACTTAAAAGAGTCGATGATTCAATTTGCCAAACCAAAGAAACTTGTAAATGCTGCAAATCCGGGATCACACTTTATGTCTACATCAATGTACGATGCTAGGGAAGCAATTATTCCAGGCTCAGTATACGATAGGTAAGAATTTAATAATTATTTTGTAACCTGATAATTTTTTTGAAATTATTGACTAAGCATAAAACGTTTAATCAATAATAATTTTTTTTTGTATTAAATCTTTACATTACATAAATTGAACTAGTTAAAAAAAAATTAAAAATCTTTTTTGTTTATTTAGGTCGGGGGCTCAGGTAAATGGTACTCAGGCTCAAAATCCGTATTATCAGCGCAACGTACCCATCGACATATTCAGTCGAACGCACGATACAATCAGTTACATCAGTCCCGAGCGGGCTCAAGCTGCCATGAACAACGTGCCGGTGCCCGTCGGCATGTTCATGAACATGGCACACGTGCCTCCAAGGTTTTATAATCAACATCAACAAGCCTTGCAAGCACGGCAGAACCAGAGAGTACGACGTGGAGTTAACATAAAAGGTAAGATTAATCAAAATTTAAACGTTAGTTACAGTTTAATAGTAAAAAATTATTACTTTCGAATATAACTCATGATTGATTAAATCAATGTAGGTAACAAAGTTGGTGGTAGCGGAGGGCCGCGTCTTGGTAAATTAAGCCAATCTGAACAGAACACGCAACCGTACAGTCAACCGGGACTACCTTTAACTCAAGGCACAACACAGGGCATGTCACAACCTGGATTCAGCTTGTCACAGCCAGGATTGTCGCAAGCAGAATTATCCCAGGACTCGTTCGCTGTCGGCGAGTTCCAATCGCAAATGGACGGACTCCTGTCACAGGATTCGACCTATCAAGGCGATCGTAGTGGTAAGTTGCATCGAAAAGTAGATAAAATGTATGCATGATTCTTACTGCTATATAAAACAGCATATTTATTTTGTATTTGATAATTTTAGGTTTTTATCAGTCTGGGCAGTCCCAAGCAGGGGGACAATTTTCCCAGCCATATTGAGCCGAGTTAGTACGGCTGAGCAATGCATTCGCCATGCAGCAGCGTCGCGGGAGCGACTGAGAAGGCTCGTTCGATCAATTCTTCGACAACCAGAACAACAATTAAACCAAATCACTTTGTAACTGCGCGAAACGGTACAAACAACCAATCTCATGCAAGAGGGAGATTCTACGTGATATAAATACGCTGTCAAAAAAAAGATCAAAAAGACGTGTATCATCGTAGAGAAGAATAACAATTTGACAGCTGAAATCTTCTTTGCAACAAATAAAGAAGAGAAGTAGATCGATAACGGGAATAAAATCGTCAATGAATGAGGGAAAGAAACTCGTTTAGAGTAAATAGAAGTATGAAAAGAGTGAAAAATAAGATTTTTCACTTGATTCTCTCTCTGTTTTCGTATACCTTGTGGAAGATGAAAGAAGGTAAAACGTGAGATAACGGCAAGAAACAAGTAACCGTTTCAAATAGCGGAAATCATCGGTTGACGCTGGGATTGCAAACGAAAGTTTTGACCAAGTAAAAGAAAGTTCAAGGGAAAATAACGAACGTATGACGAATATTAAAACAAAACGAATGGTAATTCAATAAATATGACTCAACACTGTTTATGAATGTGCCGCAATATTTTAGTAAATAAAATCGAAATATCACCTCCGATTTTATTTGGCACATAAAGTAAAATCTAAAACTGACGGAATAATTTTCACAAACTTCGTCTAATAAATTGTATATGTACTTCGGTGGGAAATGCAAGCGTTACAAAATAGAAAATTTACATTAACTTTTTTTGAACATTTAAAAGAGAAATGATTGAAATATGAGATTTTTTCTTAGAAGAGAAAAATTCTTAATTTTTTTATTCTATTATATGGATCCCGCCATTGCAAATGCGAATAAAGAAGTTGTGAACATTTAACAAACAATGGGAATCTCTAAATCAATAAAGCATAACTTCTTGTTTCATATATTTTATTATAAGAGATTCCCAAATTATTCCATCATAGTATTGAGAACATAAATTTTCGATGTATGTTTTAAGTATGAGAAAATTTTCATACTTCTAATTTTTATTTTTTTAACTATCCAGTTCGTATTGGGTAAATAATAAAATAATTATTTTTCAAAGTTAATTGTTTCGGAAAGTCGAAAATTTATTTCTTTTTCCATAAGAGAAACATAAAATTAAAATAAAAATGTTTAATCTAATTCCTTAGGTCACTCTAGATATGTTGTTATATGGAATAGTAATATTTTTTCTAAATTATAATCATAAAGTTTTGACTTATCAATTTGATCTTTAATATAAATTGCTTTAAAATTTCAGCTGCTTAATTTGCATAGAAATTGTGCAACACAAAATTTAATTTTAGTTTTTTTAACTTTATTTCACGCTCTTTCATATTTCTTCTTTATTTCGATCAACTGTGCACCACTAACTGCAAATTGTACGAAATATGAACAAATTTATTGTAAGATCTTGTGGTACCAATAAATTTATTTTAAAAAATATATGTACATATATATATATATATATATACAAGAATTTTTTATTTATTTCGATCCTTACAATATTTTGTATATAATTATATATTTAATAAATGCTACATTTTATTCACAAGCTACCCTAACTTACTAAAATATTTTCCAATTTCTTTAACACATAAAGAATTATCAACTTATTTTCGTTCAAATATAAAAATAAAAAATAAATTATAAATGCAAAATCAAAATCATTAAAAACATTAATAATCGATGAAGCACTGATAAATATAATTTATATGACAGTAATTTTAAAAAATTTCCGACAGATTGCGATTTAATACTATTTTTCTATAAGAAATTTTGAAAAGATCTTTTATATGATGGTACATAGTTTCTTTATGTAACGTCCTTCCTACATTAAATAAACTGAATGGTTCTGAAAAAATAAGGTAAATTTTAATAAATTTAAAAAAATAGACTATTTTGTATAGAAATTTATAATACCTTCAATATTTATAAACTTCAATGCGTATGCATCATAATTAGACTTGCCGAAATGATCGATTGAATAATTTAAAGAAAATAATTTGGTACCTTTTCTTATAGAAATCACATAGTTGTTAAATCTAAAAATATTTTAATTAACTCATTTTCAAAATCTAGTTTTGTGTGTGAAAAGTATATAACTCAATGTAAAAGTACTAACTCAAAATCAGCATAATATCTGAAGAATCCAATAAGTAATTCTTCTAGAGATTCATTATTAGTTGATTTAAAAGCAGTTTTTGGAATACTAAATTTCTCAAAAAAGTTTATGTTTCTAATATCAGAATTATCAAATTTATCCTTAAATATATTTTGAAGTGAGGGTAAAACAGCAGGTTTGACTCCACCTACAAAAACAAATAATTTCAAAATTCTTATTAATCAAAAAATTCTAAATGATTTTTTTTTAATTATCATACATTGTAGATAATGAATTATCATGAGAATGAATGGATAACTGGATAAAGATCCATTTTTTGCATCAATAATATTATGATGTTTAGCCCACAATTTAATTACCATAACTATAGGTCTTACTCTCCAATCAACTACAGAAAAATAATATTTTAATTTATAGAATTTTAAAATGAAATATTACTTTATAATCCAAAATTAATATATTACCTTGTGAATAACAATAAAGCAAGTGTGTGTTTCTGATATTGACAGTCGAATTATAATTTATATCAACAGAAATATCATCATAGTAAAAGTTGATCAATGGTACTAATGCAGGAATTAATTTGCTACTCTTTATAAATTCTAAATTAAACAAAAATCAAGTGTAATAAGCATTAAAAAATGAAAAATGTAAAATAATTAAGAAACAGATTTTTTAATAAATTTTTACCACGTGTCTTAAGGTGATTTAAAAGTAGTTTCAATTTATACTCAGCTATATATTTGTCAAATACTGATGTTTCAGACAAAAAACTAAAATCAACGTCACTAGCTTTTAGTCCAAACCCATTTAAAGTTGAACCAGCCATAAATAAACCATAATCACTAAATTGAGTCTACAACAATATTATTTCTTTAATTATTCATCCTGTTAATAAATTAGAATTACATCACAAATTATTAATAATTAAGAATTACATTACAAAACTAAAAAAAAATATGTACATAATATAATTCAAATTATGTTTTTAAAATTTCTGACAAATTGTAGCGATACTTTGTTTTAGATATATTAATCAATAATTTTTACCTTTATAAGACTGTTAAGCTGTTTCCAAAGGTATAATTTATTCAAATATTGCGTACTTGTTTGCTTATTCTCTTGATACACGTCCCAGATTTGTTTAGATAATCTACTTTCAATCCTAGATCCTGTTGGTGGATCTATGGTATCTATCATAATTCTATAATGAATCGAAAATTGATTTTGTGCTTTTGAGCAAAAGTCAGCTAACCAAACCATTTTGTTAAACTTCAATTAAATAATAATAATAAATGTAAGAAATAATCTGCAAAAAATAAATATTAATTAATTAAATATAATTTCAATTAAAAAAAAAGAAAAATTAAGAATAAAACAATCTTTTTATGAAATTTTTTCAAAAGGTGTTTACATTTTAATTTTAATTAATATTAATATAAACAATACATTTACCTCGGAAAGCAATTTATTTGCTAGTTGTTATTTATAGTACTTTATGAATACCTTTATCTATTGAAAACGTTCTTTAAAAAAACTTTAACTTGTTCTTGCATCTGTTGCGCAATTAATTTTTCTTCTTTCCGATTATTATAAACAAGAGACGATCGAGCGCGCTAACTGTATACTTCGGTTATTGTACACGACCACTGAAGATAAAGCCCAAAGATTCCTAGCATTAGATGGAGTTTCGAATTTCAGATTCTATTTCGTCTTTTTGTTACATATAGAGTTATAATTTATCTTCAAAATGTACCTTTACTAACAGGCAGCCAAACTCAATGCACAGCGTATCCCATAACGCAGAAGTATTCAAAGTGCATTCTTTGTAAACATCAACACTGACTTAAGAAGAATTCGTTTGAAATAGTTTTACCGTCTGGGTACAATATATGCAGGAGCTTATAACGCGTACAAAAGATACAAACTTTTGAGGGTTTTTTCAACTCAAATTTTTAATTTATTTAAAAAGTTTAATAATTTATACTAGTCTTTAAATCCCAGATGCTGTCAAAACTGTATTTCCCCAAAATTGTCGGTTTTTATTCTGCAATGAATTTTTGTGAACCTGCTAATAAAGATACAGTGATGTCGAGTTGGCTTTAGACCTCTACTTTTAAATCTGGAATTATAAAATACATAAATTTAAGTTTACCATCTTAATTTTGATTAGAAAAGTTTTAAAACCAATTCTCATATATATTTTATAGTCTTTGAACGCCTGAAGATAATAGTGTCTTCTAATACTTACGTGTTGTTAGCGATTGAATGCCAAAAATTTTGTGCGTTTTTTAACATCAATCTGTCCTCATCAATAGTTGCTGGGTCAACGTAAGGACTTTCTAGAACAAAATATACGTCATCGGTGTAACATACACCTGATTAAAGGCAATTAAATTAACTGCAGCACAAGTTCTGCATCGCAAGCTAAATCATTATTTGGCAAGCGTTAACATTACGTATTTCTTCAACGAACAAATTTTTTAAACTCTCAAGAAGTTCCATCAAATCTTTAGAAAGGCAGCTTGTAAAGTTATTTACAAATTTTCGCAAGCCTTTCGTTGGGGCAGCTATGAAAGTCCAAGGGTGTAAATTCGTGCTGCGGAAGGATATTCCGCTTTGAAAGAGGCGAACGCTCATCACATCATACCGTAGAAATCCTACAATATTTGCACGAGTCACTTAAATCAGAGGAAGTTCGAAACTTTTTGAACACTCGCTCTGCATATCGTAAGTTATATTTTTTAAATTTAATATTAATTATTGCTGTACACACGGAAATAAAAATGTTTAATCAACCTCGGGTTCAATATCAAGTTAATGATATTTACCGATTCTCTCAAAATTTCAATGTAAATAATTTTTCAAAGCAATACTCGATAGGAGAATTTTCATGGTACGTATAAAATGTGCCTCCAAACGTGGGTCTCTGAAATCCTTACGATCGTGTAGAATACGAAAAAACATTCAAAAAAAGTTTAGGAAAAGTCGAGCAATTTTTAGGTGAAGTTTTGTCACTGAAAACATTAAATTTTCCAAACCATCTGTTAAATTGCGTACTTTGCGCCATTTTTTCCAGGGGTGTAAGGATTTAAATAAAAGGTAATCTTAAGGGCTTCAAAATGACACCCTTTGACATTCAGGTCAACGCCTCATCTAAGAGAAATAACAGATTAATCGATTAAAAGTGTTTCATTTCGTACAATATTTTGCTTATTTGATCAAGTTTGCATAATTAGTTTTTTCACACGAATGAAAGCATATTCGATTACTTTTTATTGAGACCGTTGAAAAATGGTGCAAGTATGCAATTCGACCGACTGTTTAGAAAAGTTAATTTTTGATCGACTGTGCGTGAAGTCCGTGCGTGGAGTAAAAAAAATTCGTGTGTGAAGTGAATATTATTTCACATTATGCGTAAAGTCATGGACTTCAAATTTTTTGTTTGATGTTTTTTCGTGTTCTACGCGATAGCAAAACGTATTTTTATATTTTTTAATAAACAGTTTTATAATTGTGAAGGGTAGTCGTAAAAATGAACTCATACTATTTTAAACGGGATATTTATTAATCAACAAAATGAGTTTTACAAAAACTTTGTGCTCTTGAAATTATACTACAGGATTACAGAAAAAAATTACAAAAGGTAAGTGCGTTACATTGTTTCATCCGAAATATGTGTTATGATTTAAATTTCGTGACATGATTATAGAATGATTTACATTTGAACAAAATTTTATCAGTTTTATCATAATTAAGAAAGGGCTTCTATACGGTTTTCCATTACAACTAAAAGCTAAACTATTTTTACTAGAGAAGATTTTTAATTTTAAAGTATGGCACTTTAATCACAGATTATTTTTTTAATTACATTATTATAAGCTAGCCCTTTGTAAGAAACTAATATTATTTTATAACAACATAAAGGCACCTGTTAGAGTGACAAAGGTATGGATTTCACTATTATTTTAGAAAACAAATTTAATTTATACAAATATTTTCGAGCACACTTTATGATAATAAATGTAACAGATACCTTTGTCACACAGGTAATTGAGTTATTTTTCCTCTCTTGTTGGAATTGAGAGTTATCCCTCATAAGATACAAAAATTGTTTTTTTGAATCTTTGCATATAAGGGCATAGGTTAAACTGGATTGTTGAAATGTGCATAAATTAGAATTTTGAATATTTTACCTAATACTAATTTTAAATTAATTTAATTTATGAATTTATGAAGGAATTTAAAAAATGTATGCGAGTATAATTATGCAAGTACTTTAAAACAAAGGGAAATTAACGTTCTTTTAGAAAATCAAGACTTACAAAGCTAAAATGTAGTATGATCACTAATACAATTCTTAAATTTATTTCCACAATTCAACAATCCAGTAATAATGTGTAAACTTCTTTTAATATCATCAATGAAAATAATTAGAGAACTGATATTAAAAAAGATTTTTAATCAAAAATATATCAGTCACTAATAATTTTATTGAAGTAACTTATACAAGATTTTATAGTATAAGTTAGCTCAGATGTTAGTTTTATCACTGCAGCTAAACATTGTTTAGCATTGAAATTTAAATTAATTTTCAAATAAAGTTCTTAAAAAAATTGAAAATAAATATTTGATGACTTATAATAATTTTCTTTATGAAATTAAATTTTTAAACATTTGCCAAAAATACTTTTTATATTTTTTTTATACTTTTTATGAATTTTTTTTATAGAAGAAAACTTCGAATATAAATTATGAATTTCAGTGCTGTACTATCATCAAATAATATTTAAGTAATACTTTGATCACTTATATAATTTGTACGAAAAGTACGTTTAAGATCTACATGTTAAATTTTTTTGTATTTTTATCAATTTTAAATTTTGTTTTCAAAAAACTTTTTTAAATTTTTTTTTTAAACTTTTGTTTTTAAATAATTACAAATCTAAAGTCAAAATACTCATTAAAGAAACAATGAGTTTTAAATAAGTGCGTTTGACCTTTAATTATACAAAAAATATTAATTTTTTGATCAAACTTTAAAGCACCTAGTTAATATTTTCTATATACGCTTTTACTTTAATAGTACTTGACTACTTTTGGACCGAAACTGCGATTGGTGAAATATATTTGTATTTTTTTAAGTATTTCACATTTACTAAGAGTTAAATGTATTCGATTAGTCACCATTGTATTGACAGACTTAAGCTCCCTCAGCATCAATTCAACTTTCTCAAGATGCCTTATTGCACTACTACGTGTAAGCTTTTCTTTAAAAAGCCGCTTTCGATGATTATACGTTGTATTTAAGTGTATGTTTATAAATTCGGCAAAATAATTATTTCTCGCAAAAATTCATCGATAATAGTGTAAATATAAAGTATAACAAAATAAACTCCTGAACGTGGAAAACTGGTCCCATATATATAACACACGATGCAACAATAATTGACTCTTTTTTTTCTAGCCATCCTTTTTTTAAGAGTTTCCTTTCTTAAGCTTCTTCTCAAAGTAGTTTTATACAAAATAATTAAACGTTTTCTACCTAAATACTCTATAATCCCCAGCACCACATTCGTGTGGTAGAAAGATTATGCAATCACAGATTGTTATCCAATTTTGTGAAGATACTACTTAGGTTGTTACTCTTCTTCAATCGTTGATAAGTTTGCTTAAAAGTTTCTTTAATTATTTGAAATACCATTGGATCATAAACAGATCTAGCTGTGTTTGTGAAGTCAAATGGTTCTAAAACATAATATTAATTGTACAATTTAGTTTAAAACTTAGTTTGAAGTGATTGTTTACAGTTTAGTTACCCTCTATGCAAAGAAACTTCCACTGATGCGGGTCGTTTTTAAACGATCGTACATATCTGCAAGTTTCAATAGGAATCTTTCCAGCTACGCGAACTGAGATTGCGAATTGATCGTAACTAAAATCAAAAAGAATATTACATAGAACAGTATTTCATGTAATAAAATTTATTTAGCAATTAAACCTTACTCAAATGAATCATAATACTTGAAAAACTCTATTAAAAGTTCTCCAAGCGTTTGCGTATTGCGCGGTTGCAATACATTGTTAGGGATGTTTAAGTCTTCGTGAATATCAATGCTATGAATATCAGACAGTGGATGGAACTTACTCTTGAACAAACTGTGCAAGCAAGGTAATACAGCAGGGGTTACTCCACCTAAAAAATATGTTTGAAATGTTTGAAACATATGAACAATATGGCTTTTTCAATAAAATCAAATAAAATATTTTTTTTTCAAAATACAATTGGATTAATAATGCAGGACTATTTACATTGCAAAAAATGGATCACCATGAGAACTAATGAATAGCTTGATATAGTCATATGCCTTGCATTGTTGATATTTTGACATTGCGCCCACATTTTAACGACAAGAACTAAAGGTCGGACCCTCCAATCAACTAAAGATTTCATTAAATTAATCATTTAAGAACAATGTGTACAAAAAACATTTTTAGTTATAAAAATCATCTTACTTCGAGAATAGCAGTGTAATAAGTGAGTGTTGCGTATACCAACTACATTGTTGTAATTCAAATCAACATCTAAGTTGTATACATTGTCCCGTATTTTTAGAATAGGTACTTTAGCTTGTATTAGTTCTGTGTGATTGATAAAGTCTAAAACAAATTATAACATTTTCAATTTTTAACTTGTAGATTTATTAAGAGTAATGGGCATAACTTTTTCTTACCACTTCTTTTAAGACAGGACATGATCTGCCCCAGTCGATAAATAGCTTCATATCTTTGATCAATCGCTGTGTCTCTAACAAGAAGACACATATCAACATCACGAACATTTGATCCAAAACCATTTAATGTAGAACCCACCATAAATAACCCATATTGGGGAAACCGTGCCTAAAATATTTCAAATAGTTATTAAATTTTAAGCATTAAAAAAAATATATTTTCTATAATTTTGAATGAATTGGAATTCTAACTTCAAAAAACAATTGCAAATAAAAAACAAACATTAGTAATATTTACCTTAATATAAAAAAAAAGATACCTCCATAAATACATTTTATGACAAAAAGTACTTTGAGTCAATTGATTTTGCTCAAATTTTTCCCATATTGCTTTTGATAATTTATCATAGACAGAGCCAGTTAATAAATTATTTGGCTTTTGCTTCACCTGTATTAAATGTGACCTTTCAAGAAATCTATCTGCAGGACTGTAATAATACTTTTGGCAGACATTGATTTCTGATAAAATTGCTCCTGTAAACTTTTTTCCCCTCTGAATTCTCTGCGTTGATGGGCTACTTCTTGCTATAATTATTTGAAATGAAATGAAAAGTCTTAAATTAAATTTAAAAAAAAAATGTACCTGAGGGATATTTTCTTCTATTTTGAATTTGATAATTTTGAATTGATGTTCGTGGTGTCATTTCTGTGAATTCATTCAATTTTTTTTGATCTTGATATAAATTACCAGTTGATAAGCTTGTGACCAAATTCCCCCTCGTATTACTCTTGTTCCTATATAAATGTCAAAATATGAATTAATTGTAGAAAAATATTATATAAAATAAGTTTAGTAACCTTGTTTCTGACACTGAAGGTATAGAGTCTCTTTCGTCAGAACTTTCTGTCTGACTACCACCACCCTTGTAATATTTATTTGGTGTTGGTGATCGAGAACTGAAACCACTGTCACTGTTGTTGCATGATTCTCGAAGTAATGGCAAACTTTGATATGAGGGCCTTTTGCCTAATTTGTTATTATTATTGTTATTGTTGTTCCACACATTCTTTTTATTCATAGATCCTGCACTCATAGGCCTATAATTCATTCGCGTTTGTACTGGTGTAATAGACAAATTATTTGTACTATTGTTTATCCGTTGTGGAGTGACTGGCCTGTTTGGTGAATTCAAACGTTGTGACCAATTTGTAGGAGTTGCAACAGTGTGTATACCATAAGTAGCATTTTGACCTTCTCCATTAAAACGCAATAATTCAAGCGGATATGACCCTTGCTGTAAAAAAAATTTTTTCTTTTAATGTTAGCAATTAAGGGATCCTTTGTGACATTAAAATTTTTAGAACTGTTATTATTAAAACAACATTTATATTAATAACAAAAAGATTGTTAATGATATCTTAAGTCACAAAGGATAATTTAATAAAAAATTTATTACAACAATTTTGTTAATATACCTGGGCTACACGTTGTCTATTATGATTTGAAGCATTGCGATTATATTGAATGAATTCTTGATGCACATTAGTCGGACTACTTGTGTAAAATGCATGATTTTGTAGAGAAACTAATTGTCCGTTTGCTTGGTAACCACCCACTACATGCACCATCGCGTGAGGTGAAAAAGTAGACTGATACATAGTTAAGCTTTAGTGATTATTGGAGCTTTTAATTATTAAAGAGATTACTAAGCAAGGAGACTTTGGTTCCTACTACACTTAAATGTAACTAGTCAAAAGAAAGGGAAAAGAAAATCATTGTGTTTGCTACTTTTTTATAACAATTTGACTATCTTATTATTGAAAATATTAATAAACTTTAAATTACTGATAGACATATTATTTGACTTAGGTCCAATGATTTCCTGCAAAAAAATTAAAGAAAAAAAAAATTAAAGAAAATGTTTAGTTACTTGGTAAATAAAAAAATATTTGTTCAATATTCTGAATAATCAGTTCTTTTTTTTTTAATAAAATATTATTCCAAGTATGGATTTAAATATGGTTTAAAATTTATATTAGAAAGTAAACAAAAATTAGATTAAATTCTAAATACTTATTTAGAACTTTGATTTTATTTAGTTCAATAGTTTAAATAGATCAATAAATAATTATTATTTTCCATATTTTCATTATAATAGTTCACTTTATAGGCATATTACAAATTATGGTGACGAAAAAGGTAAACAAATATGCGAATCCTAGAAATTTAAGTAATAAATGAAATATCAAAATCCAAAAATAATTTAAACACCATTTATTTGGTCATTAATTGGCATAAAAGTTAGGTTAGAAGCGTAAAGCAAAGAACAGGAAAATCGAATTAGCGTAAACAAAAGCCAGGAGAAAAGTATGCAGAAAAAGCGCTGTTTACATTGGGTGCACGGTAATGAGATAAGTACGGCAAACAATTACCTGGAGTGAGTATAAATACGAAGGATGAATTAAACAGTCGCCATTTCCGCGAAAAATGCGGGTCCTCCTAGCGCAAATTATCGGCCGTTCGGTTTCGTGATTTCCATGACGCTTCGGTACACCCCGGCTGAATATTTATAATATATTACGTTTCTTTCCTCTCCCTCTTGTCTCTCTATCTCGCGCGAGGCCTTCTTCGTTTGAACGAAGTAGAAAATTCACGAGGCGGAGCAAGAGAGACAGAGAGAAGTCGCGCAAAAACGTAAACAGAAACTGGGCGGAAAATTTTTCGCTCTCCGTGCTCCCTCGAACCGTTGAGGGGCAAAAAAAAATTCGATTTGGCTTGCAAGCTATCGCCGCGCGAATACTTGTGTTTATGTGGTCTCGCGAGAGGTTCCGAGATCGAACGTCGAAACCGGCTCCGGTTTTCGAATTTTTGAATTTTCTAGGTTAGTTCGCGTTTGATTCTTGCGCAACATTACCTGACGGTCGAACAACTGTTCTGTGACCGTCAGCTCGGTTTTGTCGTGTCACTATAAGACTATAACCGAACTGAATTTGTGATTCATTCTTAAATATTTTCATATATTTATGTTAATTAAGTTGTTTTTAATTTTGTATTTAAAACTATGAATTTTAGTACACTCCAATAGTTCGAATAAAATCCTGAATTTTTTTAAAATTAAGCTGTTTTGGCGCCAAATTAAACTTAAGTTGGTAACACCAATCAAGAGAATAATAAGCATTGCACTTGACGTATATATGTATATGTGCCATCATGGCTTTTACACTGTGGACCCTCTACGAAGCTACTCTTTTAATATTAAATGCTGCTTGTGTTTTGCATGAAGAACGATTTCTTATGAAATGTAAGTAAATAATACTGTATGTAATATGTTTTATAATATCTAAGGCAAATTAAGATGTACATTTACAAATTTATTAAATTCAGAGGTTATGTTATTGTTTTAGTTTTTTCAAATTTACTAATTATTTAAATGAAATAATAAAGTAATAACTGGATAAATTATATTACTTGTATTTTAATTTGTATTTTATTTTATGCTTGTATTTTATTGTAATATTTTATACAAGTTTTATGACTCTAAACCTCTTTATGTAGAGTAATGTTAATTAAGTCCATTATTGTTTTTAATTATGATTTTCGTTTTCAAATCTATTAATCAAATTTATAAATAAACTATTAGTTTTTTAACAAAAATACTAAAATTTATTTTTATAATAACAATAACTGGTAATATATATATTTGATAATAATACTTCATATAATAAAATGATTTATTTTAGATGGGTGGGGTGCAAATCAAAACATTCAAGGCTTTGGGGAACCTCCAAGTGTAAAGTCCCAAATTTTGAATTTACTGAGATCCATTCGTACAGTTGTTAGAAGTAAGTAAAAAATTGAATCATTGCTAAATTAAAAAAATATTATTTTATCAATTTTAATATAAAATTTTTTTTTGTTTCAGTTCCTTTAATATTTTTTAATATAGTAACAATAGTTATAAAATTAATACTTGGATGAAATCATAGACATTCCAAAGTGATGTACATACAAAGAGTTATGGGGATTCTGTGAGAAAAGCTGTGGTTACAGTTAAAGTGTGCAAGTTTTTTGGAACAAGAAATATTTATTTTTACTATTTCTGTAAGGGGAAAAAAATAAAATGATTTCATTTACTGACTTTTAATCTTTGGGAAATTTTATAACCAAAAGATTAATTTTCATCATGTGCTAAATATAATTTTAAAAGTCTAAAGTTTTTATAACAAAATTATTATTTAAAATACATAAGAGTTTTCATAAAAAATATTTTATGATTATTTTCTGTATTTCATTCTTCGTTTATGAACAAGTTAAATACATACACTCCTATGCATGTGATATAAATAAATATATATATATTAGCATATATGAGAAACGCCAACGCTACGTATTATGCATTGAAAGAATGCAAATTAACTTTTTAAGTCAACTCGAAAAAATTTGTTCACTCGTCAAATTCTCTATTTTCTTCAAAAAACCAAAAGAACCGTGACCAGGTCAATCTCCGTTGAAGCATTTAAAACATCTTCGACTCGATACGTTTTTGCCTCCAGAATTTATCGCGGTGAGTCGCTCCAGCGAGAAAAAAAACTTGCCGCGGCTCGGCTTTTCTTCTCTTTGCACGCGCGGATTCTGGATTATATTGCAAAATTAACTGCCGTCGTGCAGTCTCTCACGCTCGCGACTTTCCCCGCTCGCTTTTCGGCCTGGATGAGAGAGGAAGAAGCGTCGATCTTATCTCGACTCTGCTCCGTGGGCAAACTTCCTGCGTATTATTTATTGTCCCGATTGGACGATGACAAAAGTGCGATGCATCGGAGCTTGAGATCGGAAATGCATTTGAGATTCGGTAGATGGGTAAGTGGTTGCCTATTGTTGTTTGCTCAATTTTTTGGAGTGATCCAGTTGCGGAGGATCTTGCACAATTTACACGGAATGCTGATGATGTTGTAAAGCATTACACTAATCGTGATGCGATTTTAAGTGAGAATCAGTTATTTTGTATTGTCACTTAAAATCACATTTACGATTTAATTTAAGTTAGAGCTGGTGTATTTAATGTAAATGGCATATTACGAAATTTCTAGTCGTAGCTTTAATGTCACTTGTGCTTCAAATGCAATGTGTCATTTCACTTATCGTTAAGTTCTAAACGATAATACTATGTTATTACAAATTTCATTCGAATATTTTGATTTCATTAGTCGTCATTAAATGAAATTATGCGTCATCTAGTTTTTCGTCGCTTGAAAAGATCTACAAAGATTTTACTTGCAATGCAATATTAATTAGATCTTTTTTCACGTTTCTCGAAGAGAATTTTCCCCAACTACAAAATGTTTTCTTGAGTAACCGACGAACTTTCCACCTGTTAAGTCACAGAAAATGAAGAGGATAATAATGATTTAATTTGGATATAATCCACCGGCGGTATTAATTCCATTTTGGTTTAATCGCCCCCTAAGACTTATTACGCTATGCGCGCCATTAATTGCTCAACTTTCTTATATGCTCGGCTCACTGCCAAAGTAGGAAACTCTGCCTTCTTTGTTTTATGGTTAATAAACGAAGGTAATATGCAGTTAACCATCGAAATTTAAATTCAGCCGCATTACTTCACGAGCCGCCAAAACGAAAAACGGGCATAAGAAATTGGTTTCGTTCGAACTTAACAGCGTCTCAACTAGCAATTAATTAAATGATTAATGCGCTAATAATGATCAGTGTCGAAGTGAAGATTTTGAATTTTATATAATGAATAGTTATAGTAATTCGCGAATTTATCATTAATTACTTCAGCGACCGTCGCTGTAATAAATTATGCGTCAAAATATAAAAAAAAACGTGTTAACTTTTATTTTAATCAATAAATCATCCATTTCGTAAATTTCTCAAGTAAATCGTCGTTACTTTAGCTGCAATCTGAATAAGCCGAGTAATAGCCATTGTTATATCTATCTCACGATTCACGCGCCCATCACGCTTACGTCGGAGCTTTTACTCTGTGCCCATAAAAAGTTATTACTTTCCAATATTGCAGAAATATCAGAAAAAAAAATTGACGTCAACTAATTTATGGAAAAAGCTACGTCTTTCAGTTACCCGCGCTTTACAAACAATCGAAATCCTCGGTAACCATATCGGCTTGTTGGGAAATCCGTGAAACAAAAAAGAACGTTAGATTCAACGTAGCGCTCCTGCAAATCGCCTGGCAGGCATTCCTTGTAGAACGTCGAGTATTTTTTTCATAAAACGATCAAAGAACCCGGAAGAAAGCGCTCTTAAGGATGCATCTAAGATTACGTTCTCGAGTAACCTCTGCTCCCCGGCTCGTTCCTCCTCGGCCCCGCGATCGTGCCTGCCACCTCTCTCTCTCTCTCCCTCGAATTTCAGCGCACTTTCGAATGCTGACCACTGGTTTCGCAACGCTCTCTCAGCAGGCATCTCTCTCTCGGCTCTCTCGGGATGCAGACGCTGGACCTCTCTGCGCGCTTACATATCCTTTGTGTATACACGTACACTCGGCTTTTTCCTCGTCGAGCGCATTTGCGTCATGTCCAGGCATCGGAGTGGCGGCGGCGGCGGCGTCGCTCTCTGGCCCCGGGGGCATCTCGAGAAACGAGCGCTCCGCCGCCGCGGCTTCCCGGAGTGAAAGGACACGCGCCGAACGCCGAGAGAAAGGAGCCGCGCGGCGATCGAAAAATCCCCCGCCTGAGACTCGTGTATGTACACGTATCCGCGAGCTTGGCAAAGATGAAGAAGAGCCCGGGAGGAGAGGAGAGAGAGAGAGAGAGGGAGAAATTCCCCGGGAGAGAGATGCGGCCCCGCTGATTGGAAGGGAAAGGAGAGAGATTTATCGGACGGGCCGCGGAATATTAAACGCGAGCCGCCGGGGTCAAGACACGCCGATCTGATAAAAGAAAGGAAAAGTGCCGGACGCGCTAATAATGGGAGAAAGCTGGCCCACGGGGGGAGGAGAATATGGGAAAGGTTACGGAGGAGCGCGAGTGAAATCGTCCGGAAGTCGTTGAGGAAGACGCTTTTTTCGCTTCTTCCTCCTCGCGTCTGCTGCCGCGGGCTATTTATCTCGAGAGCCGATGTGTGCGAGGTTGCTGGGAAAAGGATCTCTCGTCGGGTGATAGAGTATAATGATACGCAAGACGGTGGCGATTTTTTTTTTTCAACGGTGGCGACGTTTTTTTATTGTTTTTCTACAAAAAAAGCCTTTATACAAGTACAAAAAATGCGTGGTTAAAGAGACAAAAAAATAGCATTATACAAAAAGGTAGAAAAAATAGTGTGTTCTCTTGTATTCTTGGCGCGCGTCCGCCGCCTCTCTGTCCGAGCTCGGGCTCCTTGTCCGATTATTATCCTCTGACGGCGTTCGGCGATGATCCTTGCGGCTTGGGGTTCCGAAGCTCGAGGCTCGAACAGAAAGCAGGCCGCGGCCGCGCTGAGTAGCATTGTGTGTTATCGTGTGTAATCTCGTGTACATTCAAGTAATTATTTACAATGCGCTCGCGAGCGCGAATCACGTTACATATAAAAATAATATAATCATAGATTATCCCCCGTCTTCGTGGTTTCCTCCAGACTTCGTCCGTTTCATTGGTTTCGTTTGCGGTTTGTCGTCGCCGTCAATCCCGTCTCTCTCGGTGTGACGCCGACGTACCTTCTGCGACTGTATTATACTATTATCTATTATTATCTATTGCGAGAACTTAATCAATATGCGATGTTCCTCCTCCTCGTTGATCCTCTGCTTTCTTCTCTCCCTCGGTCTCTTCTTTCGCCCAGATGGTCGAACATTGGTTTGATTCATTGGTGTCACCGCGTCGGTATTGGGGACGAACTTTTTTTCCAAAACTAACAAACAGTGTGTCCGAGATCATGGTGAAGCGCAACCATGTATGTAGCTCTTCTTCTTGGAAGTCAAGAGTGACGACCTTCCGACCCATATTCCAAAGTCAAAAGAATCTGTCATCACGCATATACGTCGTTTATCCCCTCGTGGCTCACTTAGACGACACACCGGAAGGTCGTGACTCTTGGGACGCGGTATATAAATCTTCTTCTTTTTCTTCTCCCCCGGCGTCCTTGATAGAAATCCAGCAGCTCTCCGACGCTCGAGTTGGCCGGGACTGGGCCGCATTTCTAGCAAGGTCGCCGATATATCTCTCTCATCAGTGTGGACTTAGAAGGGGGCGCCGTAGCTGCCGCTGGGCCTGCCGCTGGGGTATCCGCCGCCGCCGCCGCTCGGGTATCCACCGCCGCCGCCGCTCGGGTAGCCGCCTCCGGCTCCCTGGCTGACCTGGTGGAGCTGGGCGACCTCGATTCCCTGGCGGATGCCCTCAAAGTCGATTCCGACGACGCGGCCGCCACCGAAACCGGGGGCGCCGTAGCTCGAGCTCGGTGCTCCGTAGCTAGAGCTGGGGGCACCGTAGCTGGAGCTCGGGGCGCCGTAGCTGGAGCTGGGGCCGCCGCCGGAGTATCCGCCGCCGCCGCCGCCGCCGCCGCCGCCGATGAAGCTCGGTCTGTTGTAGTTGTAGCCGGAGGGTGGCTCGGCCAGGGCAAGCCCTGCCATACCGATAATCACGCACTGCAAGAGAAACGGGTTAAATTAGCTTACCGTTGAAGGTCTTTGGTTTGGATTTAAATTTGGTGTCCGATATACGAGATCCGGATTAATTTAACGTCGGCGCCTAGATGCTAATGCGGAAGCAATATCGGATAACCGGTGAATCTATTGGGAAACGCTCGTCGATCGGAAGAGAAAGTGACCAGTTACGCGTTCGCTCGAAGATCGTATGCGTCGAAAAAAAAGCGTAAAAAGAAGAGCGAGCGCGCTCCGAGTTCCCGGGCGTATAATGTACCGTTAATATCTAGCTCATTAAAACGGATATTCGCAAATGATTTTCCCCCGATCCACCGAACTCGCGTATATATACAAAAACTACTTGTTTATAGAAAATAAATGTTCACTTTCACTGAATTAAATAATGAAAAAAGGCAAAAAAAAAGTCGGATATTCGCATCCTGCGCCGAGGAGGAAAAGAGACTAAAGAAAGAGAGGATGCCAGCTTACCGCGATCAGAGGATTCATGTTGGATTCTGCTGCGGTTGCCACTCAGCTCTGTGACTCCTCGGAAGGTGCACCCGGGTATTTTATACCCCCGCCGGGGCCCAGTGGGGGCCCAGGCAGAGAGAGGCCGACTTTCGGGGCGAGCTGCGCGCGGCGAGTCGGGAGGGGGAGAGAGCCGAGAGCCGGAGTGAGAGTCCGAACTCTCTTCCTTCTCTCTCTCTCTCTCGCTCTCCTCGAAAGCGCGAAGACGCGCCGCCGCCGCCTCGTGAAACTCTCCGCGGGAGAACGCGGATTTCGGGCAGCGAGAGAGACTTGCGACACTTTCGGCGAGCGTGTCCTAGACCTAGACTCGTTTTCTTCTCTCCTCTTTCCCTTTTTTTTTTCTTTTGCTCTTTCTCTCGCGAAGGAGAGAGATATGCGAGCGGTGGGCCCCCGCGGATCAAGTTCGGCCCGCGCCGAGCTGATGGAGATTCGGATTTTTATTGGGTGCACGCTCGCTTTTGGGCTTCGGGTCGCGAATCGTGTCGAAATTCGCTCGCGTTGACTTTGAGATTGTGCGCGGAGCTTTGAGGCTCTGACGTTCGCGTATTTAGGTCTCGTTTTTTGCTTTTTGGATCGTCGCGTGAGTCGAATTTTGGAAAGGCTTTTTTCTTCGGCTCTCGGACTTGCGAGTAGTTAACGATTCTTGCGAGAGATATATTTCATTATTAAAAAAGGTCTTCAACATTGATTTAACACACGAGGCATTGTATTTAGCTTGCAATCGGGTGATTTTGAAGTTTCAATTCGAATGCCGGATCATTCAGACTATTGTATTCTTCATGGTAATTGAATTATGATAAATCAATTTTATTGAAATACATCTTACGAAACTTATCACGCGGCACAAAGTTTTCAATCTCTATTTTATTCTGAATTGAAATACTACCTTCGTAAAAGTATTTAATCATTTTCAAATAAAAATTATTTAATCGACGAATATGAACGAACAATCAAATAAGGTTAATAAAGTTTTAAAAGTCATCCTTGCGGAGTCTTTATTTTATGGAAACAAATAAATATTAAAAATTTCTTAAGGAGATGAAAAATATTTTCTCACTTTTGGCTTAGCCTTATCAGGAAAGTGTGAATATTAACATTAATTTTCAATCCGCGACATAATAAGGAATACAGAAATCGTGTCAAATCGGTTGGCATTTAACTTTCTTAAAGAAATTTCGCTCATTATGTTTAACCTCAATAGACTCAAAAGTTATGAACGAATTTGCATAATATTAGTTTTTTACGTTACCGGCTGAAAGTTACTGGACACCTCCCTCGCATTGTCTCAAAATGGTAATTTCACATTTTGTGCGAGAAAAAATTGTCAAGCGCTAATTGGAAATAATTTCTTGGCTCGTTTTCTAGATTGACTGTAAAGAGATTTATATTTCCGTTAAGTTTGCAACAGAAGTTAAAAAATACTTTACATAATATAAAATAACTACAAAAATTATTATGTTCGAAATTAATAAAATAATCACGCCTGAATGAAAGGATAACAATTTCTGATTTTGGGAAACTTAAATCTGATTAATGAGAATACACGTTTCTAAATCTTAATGTACAAAATAACCATTGATTAGACTCATCAATCTAATAAAGTTTCTCAACTTACAAGTTTTTGAAATGATTTACACCTTTCTCCAAAACACCTATAACCCAAACCAAAAATCCCCCCACCACATCTCACGTCACAGCAAAGCATAAATATTTATTTAATAAAACCGGCGTCGATTCCATTTCGGAAGTAACCTTTCATAATCGCCAATTGAAACAATTCAATTCCTCCCGCAACGACGACTGCAACGCGGCGTCCAAAAGCAGGCGTCATTAAAAAGCGTACGCCCGCCGAAGCCAAATCGAGCGATTAACCAGCTCGCGCATTAATTCGTAATAAATCTAGAGCCTCCGCTCGCGCGCCTGTATTATTCAACGCGTTAGAGAAATTTTTCGGAAAAAGAAGAGGCCGCGCGCTCCCGTTGATTTACGCTCGGCGATTAATCACGGCGTCCCTTTTTCGGGGTGGGGGGAAATCGCGGCGAATTGCGCAAAGCGCATAGCGACGACGATGCCGCTACGTATCGCGCGCGCGAAGGAGCGAGGATATATGCGACGACAGTTAGGTCCAATGTAACGTGATTTCAAAACTTGCCGAGAGCGCGCGCGCGCTCGCGCGCAAGTGCCGTAATAGTCGGCGTCTGTTGTTCGGCCGCGCAACGCTGCATCTTCAATTACTCCTGGACTTGGCCGGGGTTTTCGACACGTTTTCCTGCCTCGGCGGCCGGGTTTCGTGCGAGTCGCTCCGGGGCATTAACTAATTAGCGTGTGGGGATTAGGATCTTTTCGGCCTAGTTGATTTCCTTGGAGCGATGCTTTTCTGGGGATGAATCGAAATTTTTTTCGGGATGCTCTTCAATGAGATTGTTGCAATATTTTATTGAAGTAAAATTTAAAGATGTTGAAAATTTAAGGAAAGCTTGTCGTAGTTATAGTAGAAATAGACTATATTTTTAAACTTCGTATACCTAATTTTTTTTGCCATTAAATAAATATTCCCACAAATTTGTTTTTTATTCATGTTTCAATGTTACGCCAATTCTATTTCTAGAAAATAAAGCTACAGGTTTTACGCTACCGTTCTCATGTTTTTGACAATATATCATTCGAGAACGACTTACTTTACTTCTGCGCTGTTACGTAGACAGTGAAATTGCCGCTCGTTGGAATATCTTGTACTTGGGGATAGCAAAGTCGCAGCACGGTCTCTCGTGGGTCAATTTCTAAATCGTGAACGAAGAATAGTTTGAGGATGTAAAATAGGTATTGACGTCTCTTTTGCTGCTGAATGAATTGATGCAGTTATCAAAACTGTACTGAAACAAATGATTATGTATACATATATAATATATTAAAATTATTATTACGTAAATATAAAATATGGTTTCCTTAAACTTCTTAGAATCTTACAAAACAATGAAAACTAAGTTTTCTATAATTCCGGGAAACATAAATAATAGACTATGTTTTATCAAGTTATGTGAAAATTTTTAGGATGAAAGGATTTCGTCATAAATACATTTTTTAGAGCAGTATATTATTTAAGATTTAAGCAATGCTACAAATAAGTTTTAAAAAAAGTTAAATTAACCATATGAATTAGTTATAATTAGCTAATTTTTGGCATCAAAATACGATTATTATTTTACTAGCAACTGTTAAGGTACTAAAACAAGCAGTTTTATTAAAAAAAAATTAAGCTTACGATTACCTTTTGTATGCAAAGCAGGCAAATCCCATCATTAACGATGCTCTTAACAATGCTAAGGAGATACTACGAGGCGATGGACTGTCATTAAATTTAGGTAAATATCATAATGTGAAAGTAATTTGCATTTCCATCGCCAGCTCGTATGGTTAGTCGTACATTATGAAAATGCACATTGTCAGCGGTGCGCTAAAAAGATGTCAAAGCTTTCGTAAATTCATGTTCAAGGCACCAATTTCCGCTGATTTATGGCACGAATCCAGTTACGTTTCGTACTTCCATGATCAATTACACTGGTTTTCATTATTTTGAATGGATGATTTGAATGCTCATTGTAGTGATTGAATAACATATATTCGTGCATTTTTATTTAAATTTACAATTTTCCACCATTTAATTTAACTAATTAATTAGTAGATTACATCATAGACTATCATTATTAACCTTAACAACAATTCAATACTAGAAATACTTGCAAAAGTCTTTTGAAAAAATATGTGACGTCAAATCAGCAAGAGTAGCTGCACGGAGCATCTCTTTGGTTCTGTATCTATTAAGTGAAAGGGGTCTTACCATCGTAAAGTCCTTCCGGAGTCGTCTCTCGCTCGACTCTTCCTCCGTTCCAATCCTGCGTTCTCGCACACAATTGCGTACAGTCACATTTGTAATCGTGCTGAAATCTTTGATTCTGTGAAGAATTTAATAAACTTGCATACTTTGAGAGAAATGTTTACTTATCTTTTTTATTTATTTTGAAAACAATCTAAAATAAGTCTTCATTTATTGTGAAGTAAATTATAAGCATTTTATTTTGCTCAATGAAATCAATATGATAGAATGATGTACCACAAAAAAATCTTAGAACATCGTTGTACTGTTTTTGAAAAAAAAAATGAAGTATAAGTGTTTTAGGTGCGTTTGTATATCAAATTTCAACCTTGTCATTGGAGAGAATAATTTTCGACTATTATTCGTAAATGTTATTTATGCGTACGAATGTTTTCCTATCACGTTTCTTATAACAAGATTTCGATAAAAAGAATTTCGAAGCGTAAGTAAGAATATCAAAGTTATACTTAAATTTAATGAAATCACAGAAAAAATGAAGTGGAATTAATCTAGGTTTTTATCAGTTTTGAATGATTTCAATGACGCAGTTTGAGGTAAATTATATCGAAATCATACTTAGATGTACAAGCACGTTAAATAATACAGAAAAACGTTTTCACTAAAAAAGTGACTTCAAGGAAGTAGAATTCATATTAATTAGATATTATACCAGTTTTCTATCAAGATAATGTATCTATAATTTTCCGTGCTTCAAAAAGCATCGGTATAACTTTGTGTCCTTGTGAGTTATACACTGAGAAAAAACGGTAGTTGAAATAACGACAAATTGTAATCAAATTAAAGCACTCAAAATCTGCTATCAAATCAACAACGATTTGATGTTGAATTAATGACAAGACTGATTTTATTTTAACGTAGCAAGCATTGAATTAA
>UCOL01000601.1:0-58387 GCA_900474335.1 Ormyrus nitidulus
AGAGAGAGAGAGAGAGAGAGAGAGAGAGAGAGAGAGAGAGAGAGAGAGAGAAACTAAAAAGAGGACAGCGCGAGAGCTTTTAAAGTACCCTGGGCAAAATGTATATGGAGGATAATTTTATTTGTCCCGTATAATTGCCCGAGGACAGGTCGCGCGGACGGCGGACCTTCCAAGTTTTATGTTTGTAGAGTACAAAGTTTTCCGTTTTCGCCGAAGCTCCATGTCGTCTCTCAAATCGCTTCCTGAACTTCGTTTACTCCCGCGGTCCCGAGAAAGTAACCGGGTTCTTAATGGCGCCTTTCCCTTTATCTTCCGCTGCACCTTTTAAAACTCGCGAAGCAATCTCTTTCGATGCTTGCTTTGACTTTGGATTCGCGCGGCTGATTATTACTGTTTGTCGTCGATGGTTTTTAAAATATGCTTTGATAAAATATTCCAATTGTGGAAGTTTCCCGACTAAAAAACGTACATCACCGGCCCGCATGAAGACGAAAGAAATAAAAGTACGGTAGATTTCCCAAAGGTGATACATAAAATCGTCGGGTATAAGGAAGATAAATTACGAGTGCACTGAAATTGGTATGCGCTTTAACCTATGCATATATATGTACGCTTCAGCTAATTAGAATTTTTCAAAACAAAGTACTTTAATTTGAATTTGTTTCCTCGCACCAATAAGCCCTGCAATTGATCGCAATAAGCGCTGGGAAAATGTTAACGCTTTAAAACAACGAAGCTTTACACGACCGGCTATCAGAATTCAATCAATTTTTTATTTAACTACGTACCTACCTTTTTACGGCGTATCGACTGCGTAAACTCAGCGTACAAAAACCAATTACCGCAACAAAAAAGCCAAAGGCACCTACCCAATAATACCCGGTGAAAAGCCTTTCTCCGCCCGTCCGAAGAATTACGAGCTCCCACCTGCAAATACCCTTAAATACCATTTTAATTAATAAAATCCCGGCGAACTTTAATTAAATCCACCAGCGATCGACTCGTCCCGAAAGGACGCGCCGTCGAACGCAAATAAAGCAAGAACACGCCGACGACGACGATTCCCTTTATTCTTGCGCGAAAAAAGCAGCGCGCAAAATAGGCAGGTGTGCAGCGCGGAAGCGGCAACTCGACGCGCGCCCCGCGCTTCTTTTCAAGTACACGTAAGGGTGCTGTCGTATACGTGTACCTGCCTCAGGTACAAGCCCCTTTTTTCGCCCGCGCGAAATTAGCCACCCCGCCGCGCGCCGCCCACTCAATTTCTCGCCAACAAAAGGGGCCACCTCCTCGCGAGCGAGTCGTTTCCTCGTTCCCTCGACGATTGCCCCGGCGATGTTTTGCCTCCTCCTGCTTTTTTTTTTTCGGCGGGCCACGCATTTGCATCGAGGGCACGAGAAAACGGGGGCTGGTTTGGGGGACGACACTTTTGATTTCGAGGACCGGAAAGGATTGCGTTTCAGCGCGGCGAGCAAAGCGGGGAACGGGGACGAGCGGCGCCGCTTTTTGTTTGCGCATTTTCGCGGCGCTCGTTTTTCGGCGCGGGCGTTATTGCGCGAGACTTTTTCCGGGGCGCGCTTTTTCGAGGGGGCGGCGCGAGTCGCTGCGGCGCTAATTACATTTTACGCGTTGTTGGACCGGCGATGGTTTTGAAAAAGGATACGTACGAATGCCGCACTGCGAAACATTTTACAGCGCCGCGTGTCACACTCGGTTTCGATGAATCGAAATTTCGGAATTTTTCAGCGCTTTTTTTCTTCGTTTCCGACACTTTCAAGAATGATGATTGATGTAAAGTTTTTTTTTTCAGTTTTTTGGATTTAATAAGTGGGTGTTGCTTACTATTAAAGTTTTGGACAATGATAATTGACAATGAGAATGTTAATAGAGCAAGTAAAAACTTGTTATTCCATCTTTCCAGTCAATAAATTTAAACTTTTTGGCTTTGAACTCTTAGAATACTTAAATTTTATCGCAGATATATAATACGTTACATTAATTTAGCATGTCTATATATCTAAATTTTTCTTGATATACTTATGTGATATGATTTGCATTTACATTGCAAGAAACTATCAAACTTTTGCGGAAGGAAGCTTATATTTTATCGAAGCCTATACGCATCGTTTCTGTTTTTTAATAGATTTCAATATCAAAATACTGTGTAAAATGTAAGGAAAAGTAATAAAGTGTTAAACAAAGTTCACAAAACACTTTTGAAATATTTACAAATTATTGACGCATCGTCAAGTCTATTTTCAAATGAATAAGTTGTACAGCATATGATCATCTTTTAGAAATCAGTTGCATAATTTTACAATGCTTAAATAATATGTACGCGCGGAAAAATTATTTTTTATAAATTATGAACGTTTAATTTTTTAAAAAACTGTACAACGCCATCTTTATTCTACCTCAACTACTCGACTTCATCCAGTGTTCCTAACTGACCGACAGTCTGACTCATCTCCATCAATAAAGAAGCGTTGCGTTGCAAACACCGCCTTTATCGACACCGAACCGCCGAACATCCACTTGTAAAACATTATTTAACTAAATGTTTTAATCAAGTCTTGCACATACTTGGACGTTTACATGTTTTTTTACAGAGTTTTTTTCTCTGTGCAGATGATCAGACGAGGCTTTATTTTAAATCGTCATTTATTTAGTATTTCGTGAAAAGCTCAATTCTACGTTCAAGAAAAATAAAAAACCGATATTAAATTTCAGTTTTACTTTATATTGGGTAATTATGACGGAAAACATGATTATAAACTCCAAAATAAGCTACGAACCCTGTGGAAGGCAGTGCATTATAAGTTAAATAATGCACGGCCAATAAAAATAAATGAAAGAGCTGGCGAGCGTTAATCTATAAAAACCTCTCAATTTATAAAAGCAATAAATACGTTTAAGGTGAATTTTTTTTTGAAAGAGCAACAAAAGAGCGTCCCGTTAATGGCACCTCGAGCAAGAAATCATGACTCTTTTTCTCGAATCCAGAAATTACCTCTAAAGCACCGCGGCCGTTAAAAGCCGAACAAAAGAAGAGAGCCGCAAGCTCGCGTGGCTGCGCTCTGCCCCGGGTAAAAAAGCTCGATTAACCAGTCTCTCCGGGAAAAAGCTGGCGCATAAAAGTCACGTCGTCGGGTTTCGCGCGGCGGCGGGCGCTTCTTATCCTCTACATATAGATGCATACATATATACATTTATATATATACATATATATATATATAGAGAGAGAGAGAGACGCTCGGAAATTCCACGCACACCGGGCAATCCGCGAGGGCAAATTCATCGCGCGGCAGCGGTTCTGCTTCGCGGCAATGGCAAAAACTTTTCGACTTGTAGCTCGGTTATGCCGCGCCGCAGTACCGGGATATATTGCGGCCGAGCTGTGCAGGACTGTAACGTAGATTTTAATTTCCCGGTGAAGAGTCCGAGTCCGAGTCCGCGCCGCCGCCGCCGCCGCCGTCGTCCGTGCAAAAGGGAAAAACGAAAGTAGGTACGCGCGCAATATTTCGCCGCCGCCGCTGCTGCGTGTGCAACGGAGATGAAAATGTGCGTTCATTAGGTGGTAGCAGACGTCGGAGGATTCACCGAGTCGCGCGGGATTATTTTCGAGCTATTATTAATCAATTTGTTCGTTTTTTTTATTCAATTTTGTAAGCAGCGGGAGATTGCTTTTTGTTGTTGTTGCCGGTTTGTAATAATATAAAGTAATTATTACGTAAAATTACGCGACTTCAATTCCGCATTCGTTCGTAAGGTTCTTCGTTATTTTATATTAGACGGGATTTAATGGCTTTCAAGAAAAATCGATAAAAATAATAAAAGTCCCGCGGAAGCTCGGCAGCAAAAACCACAATATAACGAACAAGATAAATCCATTTGCCGAATTTAAACCGAGACCTCTCTCGCTCGCGATTGCTAAATTACAGTTGAAATCAAAGCAACGTGTCGGCAACTGCATCCGATTAATTCCGATTCGATCCTCCGCCGGATTAATGAAATTACATTCCGCGCGAGGGAAGCCCTAAACAGAGCAACGCGACGGCGCCGCCGCCGCCGCCTCCCGCTCCGCTCAGACGGAAAACAGGGCCAAATGCAAATTACGTAAGAGGCGCTTCGATGCGCGACTGCGACGGCGGCGGCTGAGCTGCGAGCAAAGATAAAGAAAAATCTAAGAAAGCGATCGAACTGCCGCTCTCGTCGCAGTCTGCCTGCTGGAAGGTAGTCAAAGCCTCCTTTCCCTCCCACTGCTGTCGAACAAGGGCCATTGTTCCCCCGGGCATTTCTTTATTAGGAGAGAAAGAGAAAGAGAGAGGGGGGAGGGGGGGAGCGCCTGGCGCCTCTGGCACCGACTCCTCCTTCGCCGAGCCGACACGCGAGGAAAAGGCGACAATGACAAACGGAGAGACGTTTATACAGGCGAATGCTCGCGAGCTCTGACGAACGGCGCTGCGATTTATAGGCCTCTTCTTAAATTTAACGCTCGCTCTCGCTCGGAGAGGCGCGCTTTTTTCTCGCCCTCGCCGAAAATTAAATTGGAATATCGACGGTGTGTTTCCAACTGTTGTTTCCAACTCGTGCGGAGAGTTTTACAAGTAAAATAAAAAAAAAAAAAATCGATAATTGATAAAACACTCGGCGGAGTTCGGGCCTTGCAAGTAGTTTGTATATAGTTCTGATTGCCTCGAAGTTTGGTACTTAACCGCGCGGACTTAAAAAAAACTTTATCCGCTTTCGGACCGAGCGTTACATAGTAATGAGTTCTTATTGAATTCGAAATAAAAGAGTACTTGCCTCCGCACTTAAAGTACGTCTCGCATTTTAAGCGGTTTCACTTCGGGCATCGGCCAATGAACGCCGGCCTGATAAACTTTCCTCTTTCTTTAATTACAGATCCCCGAAATCGAATTCGCTCGCTCGGATTTCGGGCTAATCACTCGGCAATCGCTCAAAAGGGAGGAATTTTCGCCTCCCGAGCACCTTAGGCGCGCGACGCCGACCGCCGCCGGATAATGAAAAAATAATTGCCGGCGAGCGAGACAATTTACCGTCGCGTCCGGGGCGCGCGTTCTCATTTCGGCGCCCCGGGAGCGAAAAAAGAGAGGACAAATAAAGCGGCGGGAGGGCAGATAATGTGTAGAAAAATATGTACACGCTTGCGGACGCGGCGGCGCTGCGGGGTAGAAAGAGGGGGGAGGGGCGGCAAGAAAAGAAGGGAAGGAAAGCGATAGGGTTGGGCTGGGGTTTATCCCGGCGTGCGCGGAATATTTCGAGGGAATTGCAAGCTCTCCTGCCAGCTCGGTCTCCTCACCCGGAGTCAAGAGAGAAAGAGAGGGAAGATACGTGACGGGATTTCGGGCTCTGTCGAGGTGGTGCCAGCCGCAATTTACACGGACCTCTTCCTCGAGAGATTCCCTTCTCTGTATTGTTCGGGCTCTCTCTCTCTCTCTCTCTCTCTCTCCTCCTTTTTGCCCGACTGACTTTTCCGCCCTCTCTTTCGGCCTTCCTTCCGTACTTATTTACTTTTCGAGTATTGAGTTTCGGAGAGAGAGGCGTGGATTCGATAGCGGCGGCGGGGGGAGGAGAGAGAAGTTATTGGGACGCCGCGGAATCGGGCACACACGTGGAAAGGGCGCAGAGACGCCGAGTCGCGGAATTCCCTTTTCTTTCTCTCTCTCTCTCTCTTTCTCTCTTCGACTCCTGCATTTGACTCTAAGAGAAAACGAAGCACTTTGGGAGTTTGCTGTCGCTGCGGTTGTTTAAGGCTCTTACGGCGGCTATTTGTTTTTCCAGCGGCGGCGGGTTAAGGTTCCAGCTGCTGAAAAATGCGGCTGACTCGTTGCGAGAATTAAACTTTCGCCTTGACTTTATGCGATCCGTCGACGTTACTTTGAATGGGCCGACGTTTCTTCGAGATTTGCGCATTTTGAATACTGAACTCGTTCTGGATTCATAATACGATTCTGCATTTGATAATAGAGATTTCTGTTTCTGAGAAGAAGAAACTAAAATCCATTTTTATTTACTCGCAACGGACTAACTTACCAGATTCTCTTCAATATACAAGAAATTTATTAATAATAACGATTTTTCACTTTACAAATGAATGACATCTTTAATTTCCTGATTAACTGTTTATTATTGATGATGCACACACTGACATTAATCCCCAAAATTAGCGAAACCAACAAACGCAGTCCTCCCGACCGCTCGCTGCATAAATATTCACACGCACCTACTAATTTCCCGCAACGAATCCAATCATTCAGACCGATGCGCGTACTCCACTCGAATAAATTACGAAAACACCCGAAAATCCAGCCCGGAGAACTTGAGTTCTCTCAAAAATAAACGTTTATCGGGCCGAGAGCCCTTAAACCCGCGACGATCGAGTCGGTATATAGGCGAGCCACTTACCTCCAAGTGAGATTGAGATGCTTCCAGGGCGTTCCGTGGAGGGTGTAGCGCTTGTAGCGTCGCAGCAGACCCTGGTGCCTCGGGTCTGGCTTATCCGGCAAGCCGCACCGCGGACTCGTCATCAGCTTCTGCGTCTTCTCGTCCACCACGCCCGTCTCCGGAATGCCGCCGAACCTCTGCAAAGTTTTGAAGTGTTCAATCTCGAGAGCCGAGCAGTTTTCGACGCGCGACGACGGGGGAACGAGCGATTAACAACCTGCGGGTGACCTTTTTGCGTGCCCTCTTTTTTTTTTTGGAGAGAGAAGGACGCCGGTTTTTGATGCGATTTTGTCTGTTCGACCGAGCTTATTTACTACGAAATTGTACGTTATTAAAATCCATACAATTTGTGCACAAGTAAAAACATGTACGAGTAAAAACTCTTTACATTTTCAAAAATTATTTTTTAATTTAAACGATCTTAAAAGATCGTTAAGAACACAGTTATAATAATCTATTGAATTTTAAAAATTCATTTTATTGATTAAAAATTGATTTTCAAATCATTATAAACAAATATTGTAATTAAACTTTAGTTAGGGATTCGAATTCCGTCAAGGCATCTCGCATTACTATAATTAAGCTACCCAATTTGAAAAATTAGCAAAGTAATTTATGCGAGCTGTCTGACTAAATTTAGTTGCATCTACTTCGCACTCGAAAGTGCGTTATCTGCACACCGTCGCAGTTATATTGACGATTACATTCGTGAAAACGTTTTCAATTCCACTCGACCCGATAACGAATCTATAGTCTTTATTAAAACTAAACGCCGATTTGCGAGAAAGCCCGAGCGAGCAAAATAAAACAGCGCAAAACGAAAAACAAAATAGAGCGTAATACGTTAAAAACATCGCTTATCAGCGGAAATCCACGTCGGGACGACTGTGCAGCCTAGAGCACATCCACATTGCCGCTCGAAAAAGAGCAAACCAGTAAACATCCGGTAGAAATAGCTCGGGAACTCGGCGCGTCCAATAAATAACCCGCGCGGCGCGCGTACATCGTCTGTACGGTACGAGTTTCCCGCGTATAAGCGAAAAAATTTATACAAATCCCTCGGCAGAATGCGAAAAATCGGGCTCTCGGCGTTTCGCGGCGAAGACCCAACAATCGCCGAAACGGTCGATCGAACGAGCGGCGGAACTGTCTGCATTGTACACGGAGCAATCGAAACATCAAACGCCGAACGGCGCGCGGAGCGCAGTGCATAAAACGGCGGCCAATGAAAAAGCGGAGAGTCGAAAAAGCTTGTTCCAAAGGATATAGCCGGGCTTCGCTACTCTTTTCTTCGCTCGTGATTTTTAGATAGAGTTCCATAGATGATTTCAAAGATGGTTTTCATTTACTCTGCGGGAAAATGTTACGTATGTATCGGGTGAGTATAAGGGAAAATAAGATTTTACTTTAAATATTTTGCGTGATCAAAAATTCAAAAAATAAGACTACATCCAATCTAAAGGATATCAAAATAAAGTTTTACTGCGAACATTAAAAATTGTTTAAACTGCTTTTTCACTTTATTTCGTAAACGATTTAAAAGCTAAAAGCACTATGTAATCCAGAAAAGTATGCAGAGTAGAGAAGCCGTATCTGAGTCAATGACGATTGGATCGGCATTATTAAAACTTGGTTTCAGAAGAAAATATTGACTTTGATTTAATGAAAAATAATGTCTGAATTACAAGAATCTGAGAACAATCAGCCCGAACATTAGCCCGAGAAACATTAGCCCAAACAGTGAAACTGCAATCGGGCAATCGATTCGAAACTGTTTGCTGAAGCAAAGGTATACGATTTTCCAAAGCCAATTCGAATGAAAGTACGAATGCTTCTCGTCCACAAAAGGAAATTTCACAGGAGATTTGGGTGGCGAGGAGGAGTAAAACAGGATGTCGCACACTGACCGGTACAGTAGGTGATTCCCGTCGCGTCTCAAACGGAATTGCTTTCGGTCCGCGGCGGCCGAGAGGAAGGTAAAAAGGTTCAGGTTAGCATTCGAAGTCGCGCTCCGTGTGCTCGTTAACTTTCTATTCTCGGAGGATGGGTCTTGGGATACTGCCGGGAAGGAGGGAGAGAGAGAGCACTAAGTATGCCATTGTGATCGTCCTTCCTTACGCTTCTGGACGGACCGAAGTTCGCTTCGATAAACACCGACGGAGAAATAAAATAGAAATGCAGACGAGGCTCGAGAAAAGGCTAGGTGATTGGAGGAGGTAAAGAAGTTTAAAATGCGGCTCCGGGCATTGGCAAATCTGAAGGTAATAACGAATGAATAAAGGGGCATTTCGGGTAGATTGTTGGGTACTTTGCTTGTAAAAAGATGAAAATTAATCATTCGGACGGAACGTAGAAATTATATCTAGAAAACTTTAAATAGATAGTGTAGAACTAAATTATGACCAATATTTTCTGAGAATAATGACGGAAAATATGGTAAACACATGTTAGCTACGGTTTTGCGACAGCGCTTATTTTAGGCCATTACTTAGAACTATTTTCTTAATTGTTTCGGGAAAACTTGGTGCTTAGCAAAACAGTCGCGTAAACAGGCAAGCAAATAAGTATAGTTTCCGAAATATATATAGGAAGAAAGAACCGAGTTTATCAATTGTATACTTTAGCACGAGCTACTTGAATATCATTTCGACAGAGATTTTCAACCAGACTAACTAGTAATTTTTTGAAGCTGCGTTTAAAAACCCTTGGCAGACCAAGAGTCACGAAGTAGTCGGAAGTAGAGAGTTCCTCGACTGAAAGGCAAAAGTGCATAACTCAAGCTCCGCGCTCGAAATCCGAGAAAAATTCTATTTCCGAGGTAGTTTTACACAGACATTAAGTCGCCGGGCTAAAAGACACACGAGACGGAAAAGACGAGCCTGGGCGCGCGAATTACAGCTGCTCTTCCGAGGAAATGGGAGAGAGAGTAGGAAATCGAGAGGAGACACGGCGGCGCGTCTGACGAGCGCGATTTTCATGCAAATCTGCAGGCGCGCAAGTACGAGATGGGCCAACTATATACTTATATATATAGGAGCGATCGAACATTTGCGCCTCGCTCTCTCGTGCCTACAATTTTTCCCGCTGCTGCAGATGAGCGATAATGGCGAAACTCGAGACTTTACGAGACTCACTAGTCGCGGAGGGCTATCCTTTCATCCCGCCTCCTCGCTCCTACGGCTCTCCGGAGGCGGATTCTTTTACGAAGATTGCGAACCCGGCTAAAGCCGATATTTCCATTTCACGAGCCGAGAGGACGCCATCTTTTCTCTGCTTCCGGGGGACTAATTGTAAGAGGGGACTCTTCCGATTTTACGAAGCTCTTCTTTCCTATAACCTGATTGCAGAGTATGCGATTAGGATCGTATTTTATGCAAGAAATTCTCGTGAAATTCCCTTATTGAATTAGCTTTATTTCACGTTTTATGGAACCAATCACTTAATTTGTCAAGTATTTACCTTTTGCGACAAAATATTTATTACCTCACGACTAATTTTTCAAATTACATTCACGTATTATATTTCCTCCTCGCCCTTGAACTGTCCGATCGATGAAGATCGAGCCGAGCTTGTTTGCGATCCCCCCGGCTTTTCTTACCGTCGACCGACCGTCGATTCTCATCATCTCTGCCCTCTCGGAATCGAGGGCAACTTTTTGATTTTTCATGCATAGTTATGTAAATGGGCTCGGAGTGCGTGTCCTCTATATAAGATTAGGTCCCGAGATTGAGCGCCGCTTACCGGGACCGCATACAGTCACACTTATTATCCCTTATCCGCCGGGTATTTTAGATTATTCTAAAAGGATATTTTATTTTCAAGGGCATCCCTGACTTATGGTAATAATATAATCTCATAATGTAGCTTTGCATTTCTGCTTGTTTTATTAATATTCTAGAATATAGATAAGAACCACGATGAATCATTTATGTGCTTTTATTTACGTTGTAGGAAATTATTCTAGAGTAAGGTAAACGATGAGGTAAATTTTAACTGAACCATGCAAATTCCGCGATGTGGATTATTATTTCAAAATAATTTAATAAATATTTAAGCGGCAAAATTAAATTTTCTTTCTACTTTTACAACAAATTGAACAGCGAAAAAACGCCGCACCCTGAATCTATACTTTTCCAATTCAATATACTCATCTCTCTCCAAAATCCACAGGCCACCCAGCAAGTCCCCTCTAAAGGACAGAAGCTTCGGTATCGAAACTCACCTGTAAGCTGCGGATGGCATCCTTGAGCTGATCGTCGGTCCTGAGGTTGCCCGTCTCGAGGTCGCTCTGCGGCAGGTAGCCGAACTTCATGAGATAGTTTTGCTGCAACAGAGAAAGCCCCCGCGGGGGTGGAAAATTATCTCTCGCGCTCAAGACTCTCTCTCTCGGCGTGGGGGGATGAAGCTCTTTACACTATAGGGTTCTGGGAGGACGAGCCGCGCACTTTGCACCGGGCTTTCAATGCATACGTAAGGGAGAGAGAGGGCGCGCGCTCGTAATTTTCGTGCGCGCGGCGGCTCGGCGGTGCATCCTGCATAATGAATTCCGAGTCGGCGCTCGCGATCGATGAATCCGAACGCGAGCGCGCGGGGCTTCGTTACGGTTGGCGCGCTCTTATGAATTATGCGTCCGGTATACTGGGTTATTGGGGGGATTACGTGCAGTTTTGCACTCGAATCTCGATGAAATTTACATTCGGATTCGCGGTTTATCGGCCGGCTCTTAATTTTTGGTTTGAAAAGGGTTTGGAAAATAATTTATGTTTCTTAATGATGTAAGAAAATGCGAAGCTGAGTAGAGATAATTCATCATTCGTGCAATGAACCCGAGGAGAAAAATTTCCTCGACTTCATTTAGCCGTCTGAAGAAAATTTCATTCAGCGCGCGCATGAACTTCTACAACTCTTTAGAAAGAATTAATGTAAAATAAGAAAATTTTTCATTTCATTTTATCAAAAAGCATAGAATTTCGAACCCATTTGCATTACAATACCAAGGATTGTATTTATTTCTCAAACAGAAATCTAAAATGCAAACGCAAAATCTTAAATTTCCATTTTGAATTTGAAAACTCTCTCTCGGAAGGAATACTGAAATGTTTTCAATTCACACTGCAGCCGGGCTATTTTCACCCCGCGAGAAAACACTCGAACCGGCTCTATTTTCGCAATTACTTTCGCCCGAGTTAATTCCGCCCATTATCCAAGAAAAATAACCCTATTAATAGCAATTCCAAGCGTCATTCAAGACACTTTCCGAGCTACCTCGGCTAAGAAACAAGGGTTTTCAATTTTCTCTCGGCGAGCGTGGCGCGATTAAAGAATTAGCATCAACACTGCAGCCGACAGTCAACATCCCATTACTCTCGTCGCGAAAACAAAGTCCTTAAAAGCAGGATAACTCCCGCGCGCGGCCCTCTCGAGAACTTCCAATAAACGTTGACGTTGCTTAATGCTCGTCGAGCTTGTGTTTTCCCTAATTCCTCCGCGGGGGGGGGGGGGGGGGGCGCTCTCTCGCCTATTTAATTATTCATTCGCTCGGACGTCGCGAGATGCAAATCCGGCACTCAAAAATAAGACGCCTCCAGCGGAGGAAATAATCCGAAGGAGCGGTGAGCGCCGTCTTTCATTGCCGAATCCCCCCCCCCCCTCCTCCGTCGCTCGCTCTTTCTGTACGTAGGCGAACGCACCGGAAACTCGCCGGCCGGAATAACAATGTCGTCTCGCGCGAGCAGCGCGCCAGTCTTTCTTTCTCTCTTATTTCGTCTGCTCCTTCGGCTCCGGGACTTGAAAATTTCGTTCGGTAATCGCGTGGGGTCGCGCCCGTTTTTTTTCTCCTCCTCCTCCTCCTCCTCCCCCCCCCCCCTGCCTAAGTGTGCGTAATTGCCAGTCGTGAGGTGTGTACGATGCGCGGCTGCAATTAAAATGACTCTCGGGCAGGAAATCGTTCGGGGAAAAAGGCAGTTTAGCTGGAAGTATTGAAAACTTCGTTTTCTTTTTCTTATACTCACGCGGCACTAAGTGTTACTAAATAATGTTACGGTTTGTGAAATTATGGAAACCGCAAATGTATTATGATCAATGCTGGAAGAAGCAATATAAAGCTACGAAGAACAAATTAAAGATGCAGTATGCAATTATACTTTAAAGTATGTTTCTTTAATTAAACTGCAATATTAAGAAAAATATTTAAATAAATATGTAAAAACATTTAATTAATCTAATCAAAAGTAGATGGGCTTTTAGAGAAATTACGTAAAAGGTTAATTACGCGTATATCTCTGCAGTCCCAGCTATTCCACGTACATACTTTCCACCGTGACATACACATTTCCCGGCCGTTCTAACGAGGCCAGAAATAGAAGATAAAAGTGCCTTTGTCAGCGAGCGCGAAACGCAAGGCGAGAAAAACGATCGCGTTAATTAAAAGAATCAGCCGGCACGGAAAGGAAACTCCTCCTCGCGCCCTCGGAGACGAGCCCATTTCAATCGGCAGACAGTCGACGACAGCTGCGCGAGTTTCGATATATAAATTTTCTGCTCCTCGGCGCGCGCGGAAGGGGTGAAAACGGATATCGCGCGCGCCGACCTTTCGGCAAATTGGGTCGGCGAATTGTCATGCGAAGTTCGCTTGCGCGCGAAAAAACGCGCCGCGCGGTATTGAATTCTAGCCGTGCGTGACGTTTTCGACATAACAACGGCCTTGCCGCAACACACGCGCGCGCGCGCCCACTTCGCTTATTGATCATTCGCTGATTCGTTTGCTGTGTCTTTCGTTATACCCCCTTTTTGCGTCCGAACTCGAACGTGGCGAAATTTGAAACAAAGGGATTTTACGGTTTCGATACTTTAACATTGTGCTGCGCAGGAGGTTAATAAGAGTTGAGTTTTAGCAATCTTCGGACAATGGTGAAAGATATATTAGCTTCTTTGCTGTCAGTTGATTGTGTAATTCTTTCGAAACGTATTTTAAATATTTTTTAACAATAATTTTTAATAAAATTTAGAAAAGCTTTATTTTTTACGAAGACGAAGAAAACGAATTATCGTAAGATAGTTACAATAGTTATTGTAGAGAAGAATAAAAAATTAATGAAAAACTTTGTAACATCTTTTCTTTTAAAATATAACCACACACTTAAGACCGTTAATGTTAGTGTAATCATTACCCCCTCAAGAGCTCTAAAACCCGATCGAAAATGCGGCGACCAGATTGTAGATCCATACGTAAGGATCGGTAAAACCAATGATTTGAAAAGGATGAGTGTAGTCTCCGAGTCTTGGAAATCTAACGTACTCCTGTTTATAAATCCAAGAAGTTTAAGAGCTTTCGACGCTGCCATGCTTATATGTTGGTTGAACGAAAGTGAAGGGTCGTGAATAACCCCTTGAACCCCTGAATATATATATAAAATATTTAGAATATTAGAATAGAATATTATAATATAACATAAATTTTAATTTATTTCATTTTAATTTTTAATGCAACGTAATGCATTTATTTAATTTGGGATTTCATTCAGCATTTGGGAGTATAGAATCTAACGGCGGCAAAACCCAAAATTTTCGCTCGCTCACCCTTAATTATTCGTTCGAGTATTCTTCTCGGCGCATCTTTTTGCCGCGGTATTCCGCCGATACGTTATATATATATATATTTCAGCGCCGAGGATCCAGAGTGCGCGAATAAGGAGCGAGAGCCCCGTTTAGTCCCGGAGGCATTCGAGAAATTTCCAATTAACTCGTACAAAGCCCGATATTTGCAAAATTTTCCAATCGAACCGCCGACGACGACGCTTGCAACAAAGCCCCCCACCGCGCGGAGAGGCGCGCTTTCTTTGAGTTTCCGCCGCCGCGGAATCCAAGCACGAACTATGCGAGAGAGCGCGCGCGCGAGTCTAATAGCCCCCGTTATATACACTGTTGATCCGCGCTAATAGCTTCGGTATAAAGTACTTTGCGGCGGCGAGTTCGCCAGGAAGCCCTCGACCGCGCGCCGATCCGGGCGAACGAACGGGACGCTGCAAAAAATACAGAGGGGGGAGGCTGTGCGCTGGGGAGAGGCACGAAACGTAGCTGTTTGGGTATCAATTTTACGCTGTTTGGAATGGAAACATTGTTTTAACCCCGCGGGGAATGTTCTCTCTCTCTCTCTCTCTCTCTCTCTGCCCTTTACCGCGGCTTTTTTCTCGCCGGTAATCTTCTTACCGCTCGGTATTTCGCATTGCGATCGTTTCGATGTTCAAACGCGTAGATTCCACGCTGAACTATAGTAATGTTTTTTTTCGTTTATTTGGGTTGGAAAATATTCAAAATTCGAACTCTATGCATACTTTTAGTTTTATTCAAAACGATCTCGGCGCAGTATCGCGAGGGGCAAGAAGTGAAATATTACATGCACGATGCGTCTACCGGCGTATAACTTTACACCGAAATTCCAGATATACCGAGGAACATTATTAAAATTATTCCTGCTAGGCAAATTTAGTTTATCGCCGGGACAGTAAGTAGGTACATAATGCACCTAGCCGGGCATCGCGGGCATTAATTTCCATGAGAAAGCCATCCTCCGCGTATACGCGCATAACGAGAGACATATTCAGGTACAACTCAGGGGCAATTTGCCTGATTGGTTCTTATGCGCGCGCGCGCGCGCAAGAGCTGCTCTCTCCGTTACACGTTCGAATTACTCTGAAAGCCCCGCGCGGTGTCCGAGGGTAGCTCTCGCGCTCGAATAAATATGCAAATGCCGGAAGAGACGAGCTCTTTTTTGCGCGGCGAAAACGGGGGATTTCCGGGCGCGGGAGACGCGGATTTGCCGCGTGAAAGGAAAGATCGCGCGATCGATCGGCCACCGCTCAGTGTGTGTGTGTGTGTGCATGTGCTTGTTGGGGGCAAAGCCGCGTAATTTCCCGGCAGAGACGGAGGTTTTGTCGCTCGTGAAAAGGGAACGAATCGGGAAAACAGGATTGAATTTTTAATTCTAAGTAAGCAGGCTGCTCCTGCTGCCCGAATCGCATGCCTGGAGGAAATGTAGTTTGGGTGAGAGCAAGTTTGGAGAGCGATGGAAAGTATATTGGAGGGCGTTAATTTATCAAGCAGCTGTCGAAACAACAAGCAGATAATTAATTTTGTAGGTTTTAAAATGTTGGAGAACTGTCCGAGTATGAGTAATTAGAAGATGTGTGAAGAACGAGTAATTTCAACTGTCTGAAACTGTGGCAAACTTTATGAATTGTATACATAAAATGGAACAGTAATAAAAACTTTCTTTGGCTTTTCGTTTTGCACGAAACGCATTATTTCTCTTTGTTTCATTTTTAAAGTTTTAATATTGATAAACGCTCTAATGTTTTTGACTTTTATAATAGTCTCAAAAAAGTACTGCTGTTTACGTCTTAATCATAAAAGTAAAGTGATCGAGTTGAAACTAGGCCACTTACTCAATAACGTGTGCATTATTCATTAAAACACTAGACTTTTTTGTCAACATTGAAATATGCAATCGATGATTAATCGATGCACAATCCAGCTCGTTCCACATTATTTCCTTCTCTAAAAATCAATTAAGATAGTTAAGATTGGCAGAATCGCAGAAACGCCAATAATCTATAATATTCTATTCTCCCAAAGAGGCACAAGCGATAAATTCAATCCATCATCCTCTCGCGACACATGTTACAAAAAGTGTCGAGCAGCCTTCTCTCTCGACGGCCTGGAATTCTCACAACGGAGACCCGCCCGCCTCCCACATGTTCCAAGCTTGAATGAAGAACGAGCGGCCACTTCGATCGGTCTCGAATCTCAAGGTCGGCGGCCGACCGCCGCTTGAAAAACGATACTTCGTCCGCAATAATATCGTCCCGCCGGGAAAAGAAGAAAAAGACTTCGAAGGCGACGGAATATCAGTGGGTCAACGCGACGTATTTTTAATTCTGCCTCTTTTTCGAGGCCGCGTCGAGAGAAACGAACGCGGCGGCGCTATCTTTCCTTCTGACAAAAAAAAAGAGAGCGTCTGTCCCGTGGCGACGCTCGCAATCGTCATTATCGTCGTGTGCCTTCCCTCCTCGGTTATCTCCGCGACTGCGTTTGTACTCGCCTCTCGCTCTCTCTCTCTCTCTCTCTCTCTCTCTCTCTCTCTCTGCGGCTATTTCTCCGCGTGGTAAAACGGCTCTTCGATAAACGCGTGGCGAAGGGATTTTTCCTGGGACGCTTCAGATAAACGAAACGGTGACAGGAAACTTTGATTCAGGTCATTTGGAGAAATGTGGGTATCTGTTCTCTTGCGGGTGACGCTTGGTGCCCGCGATCATTTACTTGCGAACGACTTTGATTATAACTTGCAATGAGTTTCGGGAACTTGGAAATTAAAGTTGTTATCGGGATCGTTAAGTTAATGTTATTTGTCTGTTGGCAATAAATGCATTGGGGAAATGTTACTTTATATAAACTGTAATCTTTATTAAGTATAACATTAAACGAAGAATAAAACGCGGTTTTACTGCTTCTCAACCTCAGAAAAACGAAAGTTCGAGAGAATCAATTTTCGAAACGGCACATATAAATTTTTTTTCGCGGAGCAGGAAATCCGCAAGGATCGGCACACCCCAATTCAAATAAGCGAAATTCGCCAGAGCCTCGATTCAGATTTACAAACCAGGATGCAAACAGGCGCGTTTATCTGCCGGCCTCGCATCCTGCCGCGAGGCGAACGCGAATCCGAGGTGCAGTGTCGCTCTCCCGCTCGCGGGCGAACATCGAAAATCGAATTTTCCCGCGCGCCCCGAGAGCATCCACAGTAAATCGCCGAGATCAAACTTTCCGCGCGTCCTCGATACGCGACTGTGTACAAGCACTCTCGGCGTTCTCTCTCTCTCTCTCTCGCTTGTTCTGCTGTACATCCGCCATAAATAGCAACTGCACAGCAGCCGGCCGGAGTTACGTGGCGCGCTGCACGTGAGCGCGGATCCGTATTCCTTGACCAAACACGGCTCAAGCCGCTTTCGCTCTCGCTCTCGGTCCCCCTTTTTTGCGATGCCTATAAGGAGGCTGCAACGCTGACGCTGCTGCCCCGGGGAGAGAGATCGACGGATAAGAGAAGCTGGTTTGCTCTGCCCGTGCAATATCGTTAATTGTTGTCATTTCTTTCTGCTCGCTCGACAGTGGAGGGGAGAGGGGAGGGAATGGACATGCGTGATTTTCAAAAAGTTGTAGGAGCTAATATATTAATTTGGGTAATACTTTCGGTGATTTTACAAGTATTCCGCAATATTGCGAGGCAGTAATTTTCAAGCAATGTAGGTTAGTTGCAGATTAATACTACTATATGCTACCTAGCATGATATTTCGCAAAAAAAAAATAGTCATGTTGAGATAGAAAATTTTCGTGCGCAATAAAAGGCGGATTACAAACTGATAATATTATCCGATCCTCGGATTATATTGATACGCGGATGATCTGACTGCACGAACATTTTGTAAAAAGTAGATCGATGAATTATAAGTATAATCTCGTAAAATATCAACTGATACAATCACGAATTTTTTATTTACTAAATCTGAAAAGATTTAAATTATACTGCAAAAAATAATCCTATATAGAGTCTTATGTACACAAGAACGACACCTTCTTTGTTAAAAACCTATAATCTCCAAACTCAAGCTTATTCTTAACAAAGATTACCCCGACCCACATTAGAACCCTCGCAAGTCCTTCACTCTTTCGCCGCCTTACAGCCAGTAACTCCGCTCCAGACAGCCGCCAATTTCGTTTTCCCGGAAATCGAGCCGAGAGCGACAATGTCGCGCGTCGGAGTGCGAAGTAACAGTCTCGCCCTCGTCATTGGCATTCCGCGAAGAGGATCCCGTCATCCGGCGCCGTCGCCGTCTCCGGATGCGAATTTCGCCCCCCCCCCCCCTTCCCACTCTCTCTCCATTTCTCTCCGCGGTTGCAGAAACCGCGGGGCGCGCCACCGAAAAGGAGAGGAAAAGGGCCGCCGCGCGAGCTAATGGAAAGGCGGTTCGCCAAAAGCCGCCCGGGGAAGGTAATTTCTAAGCGGAGGCGTCGCGAGCGGAATAGAAAATTTTCGCTGACGCGATTACCTTTATTTCGTTTCCTCTCTCCTCGACGCCGCCGCCGAGGATAGAGAGATATAGAAACGGCGGGATTTCGCGCGGCCGGAAACAATCTGCCAGAATGGGATATAAGCCAGTTCCGCCCTGCGGAAATACGTTTATAGGCCAAAGGGGCTCAGGGCGCATAACGCGCGACGTTAATTGAAAACTTTTACGAGGCGCTTTTGCTCGCGCGACTGCGCCGCCTACGCTTCCCGAAGCGAGAGGGACTCTTTTCCTTTTTTTTTTGTTTTTTGTCACGGCGATCGTTTTGACGCGCCGCTGCGATTTCCCTTTTCCCTGCAGGATTTCAATCCGATTCGATTGGAAATGCTGTGCCTTTTATTTCGAGATGTATAAGCGGTTTACGTTGCTTTGATGTAAAGTGCCGCGATTGGATAGTTTATACACTCGACTTTTTTTATATAAAATGGTGATTGAATTGCCGGGGGATAGCTACAGAGCATTCAAATTCCGTTCGAAACCAGGACTCTTTTCAATAGTAATCTAATAAAAGTTTTGTTTAACGAATAGCGAGATCCATTTAAATTCAAAATGTACGCTTGCTTTATCAAAAAATAATCAACGTCAAGGAAAGAGGCTCCACTCAAGAGAGCCCTTTCAATTTCTTAATACTCGACTAAGTAATCCCTGCGGAATTCAAAACAAACCCACCCTCTAAAACCAGCCTTCCAAAACTTCGGAGACAAAGCTCTCGAGAAAAAGCCGGGCTCCCTCTCGCGAAAAGAGAGCAAGGGGGAAAACCGGGGAAAATGCGCAGCGCGCAATGCCGTAGTACCGAAAACCGGAAAATTCCGCAGCGACAATCGCGTGCAATGCGAGCAGCCTCTGGCGGCGAGAGGCAGCAGCGGGGAATTCGGAAGAACAGACGCGAATGGGGAAAAAAACGTACAGACGTGCATAGAAGAGTGACAGTCTGGCGAGAGGGAAAAACGGCAATATAGCGAAAGGCAGTACGAGGCATCCGCGGTTTACAAGATTCTGAAGGCTTTTTAAGTCGGCCCCGCTCGCTGTAATGGGAAAGTGCTGTTAAAGCGTTCGTACGAGGTGTTTAAAAGAATGTCGGGAAATGCCAAGTTTAAATAAGACTACCCCGTACTTTGATTGCGTGTCAAATCCTATTGAAAGCACACAACTACTCAAAACAGGCAAAACGCAATTACTCGCACATATATACACCTCGGAGCGACAAAAGAAAGAGCGGCCCGCGAAAAGTTTACCGGCGAATACCGCCGGCCGTCGAAATGCCAGGCGAGTATCCAAGAATTTTTATTCGTTACCCGGGCCGTTTAGCACGAAGCCAGCGGCCAAGGAATATGCGGATCACGCGGGACTCCTCCGCTGGAATGCCAAACCCGGAGAGGAGAGGAGACGGCAGCGGCAGCCGCTTGCCAGGTCCAGCCGTATGCTGAGCATAAATACCTATACATTCCGGCGTTACGTACGAGTGCGCGCGCCTAGTGCTCTCGAGAGGAACTCCCCCGATGCCCGAGTTACCGCGGCCGATGTGCATTGCGAACTCGCGAATTTACAAATGCGAAAGGCCCGCGTGTACGAACGTGAACTGAGCTCTGCGGCCGCTGCCTTTGACGGGGGATGTGCCAGGGTTTGCTGGGGGCGGTGGCCAAGTCGCAGGGAGAAATGTGCCGAGCCTGTTAATTTATTGGTAGGCGCGATTTTATTTTTTTAATAATGACGAAAACGCTTTTGTTAGCTTTGAATTCTTCTTACGTTTAGTTCTGAATTCTTATTTAATAACGCACAATTTAATTGTGCACAACTCGGACAGATTCTGTTTTTAAATGTTAGAGACAAATTTTTTTTTATACTCAATATTTATTTGGTGCTATTTGCGCATTCGGCAATTGCTACATGTTTGTAAATGTTGCTATTTACGCATTCGACAACTGCTACATGTTTGGAAACGATCGACACGGTCAACTTCCGCCACGTATATTAAATGGCCTATCGATGTAGATTCCTTTGAAGGACGCAGGTAACTAACCGAATGAATGAATACCGTCAGACCTTTCCCTCACTGATTACGTCTAACGGTCCTTTGCTTAATGCATTGCGCTTTTGGTTTTCCTAATTGTCACATTTGTTTGGTCGCTCGTCTTTTGCTTAGCAAATATACGAATTTCATTTTATTTTGTTCGAAAAAGTTTTATATTTTATGGGCAATTAATTTATTTTTTTTAATGATCGTTGAGTATTTCTTAGATTTTTCTAAGTCAAATACACAGTTTGTTAAAGTAAATAAAAGATCTTAGTCATTTCAAACGTAACAAAAGTTATGTCAATGTAAAGTGATCGATTTATTAAATCGACATTTAATGTAGTTTTATATAAAATTTACAATTCTATGCATCAATGATTTCTCTGGAGAATCTCTGTTTAGATAGACAATACAAAGTTTCACCAGTAATTGCACATGTTATTGTTTGACATACAAGTGGTACCAAGTTAATGGAAACTGACAGCGATGACCTAAGCTCTCCATTCATCAGCACAAAATAAACTATTCAAGGTCCAAATGCTCCTGAATTCTTCTTACTTGCTTGCAATTATAAGCATTCACTTCTGAGAAGTAGCAAACATTGTTCAGCTACTCGGCTAATAATTTTCAAGTTTTAATGTAAGTTTGAAATTTTGCTAAAATAACAAATTAACTTGTATCAGCACAAGTGCATTTAATTTGCTGCAGCTGTATCGACGTCAATAATTTTGGAAGTCTAAAATTGGTCCTTCGGTAAACAGTGCATTAATAACGCGATCTATTTGCGAATGGAACCGAGCAGCTAAAATCTACAGTGGAAATGTATATACATACATCACTATCAAGAACACACAATGAAAGTTGTAATAAGTTAAAGAGAAAAATTTAATTCGACCTATCTCGAGTTCCGTGCTAAAAATATATAAATGGATATTAGAAAAATTGAGCATGTACTTTTTACTTAGCGTTTTGCCTGGTTTAATTATTTTCGTAACTGACGTGCAAACGTTACATAAAAAATAAATATAAAAGAATTTCAATAGTAGGCATCCTCGTAAAAGCATCGACGAGAGAGCGCGCTTTTAAATCGCTGATTAAATAAGCTGCCCCTGCGAGGCTCCAATTCCGCGCGAAAGCATCGGCTCCCCGCGGCGCGATTTTCCAAAAACCACAGGCAGGAAGCCGCGACAAAGCGTGACGCGCGCGAAATGAACTGCGTTCCGGGGAGGGCGTCGCGCGCTTCGGGGGGCGGCGAACCGCGGTGAAAATTCGCACCACCGGCTGCCGTGGAAAAGTAAACGCGAAATCCAGGCGAATTCGCGTGTGTCATCGCGCCTCGCCGACTCGGTCACGGGCCACGGACTCTGACGCCTGACAATCTGCATTTGAAGCGCGCGGCGGCTCGTTCGTGCGTGTCGCCCGGAAGTAAGATCGATGTAGGGGGGTCCCTATATATGCCCCGTTTTTCATCGATCGCTTTCTCGGAGGAGATGTATACGTCGACGGGAGAAATATATGCTGCTTTTCGAGGCTTTGTTTTTGCCTTTGGGCGACGGGGAGTTGGGATTTATGAGGAGGATTATCGGGTTTTTGAAAAGTAGCTGTATCGGTGTGCTGGGAGTTTCAAGCAGTGGATGGATGAGAAAGTAATGTTCCACCATTGCGCGTATTTTACTGAGATGAAGGCGAAGAATAGCTTACATAATCTGTATTGAGGAGCTTCAACTTCTTTGACCCGCCAATTATAAATATTTATAAATAATAAAAAACTATTTATTTGATGCTAATGACAGTTAATTAATTTTAAGTTTTGGTCTGAAGGTGGCTTACTTTCGTTCGAAGTAAAGGTTATAAATATAATGCCTCTCGTTAATTAGTTGAATAATATTTTATTAACAATACTCGCATTGTTTACTGATTTTCACGCCTCCTTGAGTTTCCGTAATGAAAACGACCTCCACGCATTTATTATTTATCGACGCCATACAATATATAATAAACAATTTAAATAGCCGCTGCTTGAATTTTATTCAGAAATTTCGAGGGTACCTCTGCCTTGTTTAGTTGCAATTAATCATCGAAGCAGCGAGATAACTGAAAATTGGAAACATTTACACCCCGCATAAAATCAACATCAATCAGAAATAATACTAAATATGCCTCTCTCAAAAGACAAGGACCGCCAGCGAGACTAATGCCAAAGCGCGCTCCGCTCGTAAACTGAATTTACCGCGCGGCATAAAGATAATGCGCATTGCCAGCGAGTTTATGCTCGAGCTTGTCAGTCACTTGGCTTCGGGGGCGACATTAAAATCGAAAAACGATCGCCCGCGTACGGCGGCAAAGTTTGGATTCGTCGCGCAGCCGGCGAGGATCGTTAGCGGATCCTTCGCTTTTGCCGTTGGGCGAATAAGTGTGCGCGGGTTATATACACCTGCGGCATGCGCGCGGCGAACGCGCTGTATGTGTGCTTTACGAGTTGCGCGGAATTACGAAGCGCCGTAAGTTCAAGTGTACATTGTTAAAGCCGCGCAACTTGCCGCGAATTAACGCGCGTTTAATTAATTGCGCGCTCGCTTGCTTCTGGGTTTTCGGCTGCAGGCGGGAGGGGGGGAGGGGGGAATTTTGCCATCCGAAGCGAGTAAAGTTGCCCCGCAACGCGCGGCGTCGTACTTAGCGCAGTACGTAACGTAGTTTGCGAGGAGATTTCGGAATCGGGCCGCGTGCAGTTGACGATTGTTCCGTCGTTTCGGAGAGGTATAAGGGATCTTTCTGCGGTCCCCCCCTTTTCCGGCCTGCGGTTCTTGGCAATGCGTCCCCAGTTTCGGATTTTAATAGTGAATTATTCAGGCGTGAAATGTAAAGAAGCTTTGTTTATTGTTTGCAAATGCAAAATTCATATAAAATTTTTAGAGGCAATCTGCCTGACAAGTTGTATGATAAAAGAATTCTGAAGTATTGTTGAAAATTTCTACAAGTAATTTAAACTCGTCAAAAGACGTTTTTAGTTTAAAAGATGCAATAAATTACGTTGTTGAATTTTTTTGTTGCGTACACTGCATCTAGCATCAAGCCAATTAAACGCTCCGAAAGAACCAGAAAAGAAAAGAGGAGCGTTGAGTGATCTAAAAATTTATGAGAAAGCTGACACTGAAGCTCGAGTGTTTTTCTCCTTCTGTAATTTCTTTCAATGAACGGCGAAACGTAGCTTTAAGAACTGAAATAATAAAGAGAGGAGTATAGCGGAATCGATCGAACTTGCGTTTTTCGAAGAAAAGAGAAAAAGGGATGAGATTCGTTTACACTCCGAGAAAAAGAAGAATAAAGTGTTAAAGTGGAGACTAGAGGGCAGAAAAGGAGGAAAAATAAGAGTTCGAGTAGGAGGTGCAGCTCCTAATCGCGAGAGCTAACTTCTCCATTCGATTTTCTTCAAATGTTATCGCGACAACCGACGTAAATTGGATTCTATTCGAGATTTTTCACAGACGGCCTCCTTTTCTACTTCTTTAAAAGTCTGCGCTTGCTTTTATCCGCGGAATTAATTGTCCCATATTTTCTCTAAAGCTTCTTCAATTGATTAATTAGTTTATTCGTCATTGATAAATAATAAACTTTGCTTTTTCAAAAATTAAATTTTTGATATTACACACAGTAATTTATAAGCGGTAAGAAAATGAAAAAAAAAGAAATAATTCTGTAGAAAGATGAGAAAATCAAGAGTAATTTCAGCAATAAAATAAGATCCGATATTGATTTTCCAGGGTCTTTGTGCTTATACAACTGACTACGCGTGATCAGCAACAAAGATTAATTTACAAAGGAAATGACTGTACGAGAAAAGCTGACAAAGGAAATTGGAAGAGAAAGGGACTCGGAGATAAGTCAAAACGCAAACGCTTCTTCCGCAAACAAAAGAAAATGGCAATCACACTTCATCTTAATCAATTGTAATTACCTATTTTTCCCGAATTCGCCCCGAACAAAGCAAAAATAACCCACAAAGTAAGCATCACTTGGAAAACTCCATTTATTATACATTCGAGCCTCAAGTTCCGTAGCGATTCGCAGAAAATAGCTGCGACTATTGAAATCGGCAGCATCAGCAAGAAGATGCTCTGTCGGCTACTACACTCGCGATCGACGCGATAAACCGAGTGCGCATAAACGCCGCGGCAATACATCTCAGGTAGAAGGACGATCGCCCGGCAGAGGAGGACTCGGATTTTCCTCGCCTTTAAGTCGCGATCGGCGCGAGGATTTAATGCCCTCGGCGTATATATCGGCAGCCGGGAGGCGGTGGATTTAAGCCCGACCGGTTTATTTAGTGCTCCCTCTTTCTCTCTCTCTCTCTCTCTCCTCCTGCGCTTAAAAGCTCCGACTCCAATTCCGAGACACGTGATCCGGAACGACCTACTCAGAGGGCTGCGCCTATATCTTTGCCGAATGCCCGCGTGGATAAAGCCTGGAGCGAACCTCCCTCTTTTAGAGGTATTTTTAAGGAATTTTAATCCGGGGGACCGAAAGTGTCGGAGCGTTTAAGGGAAGGCTTTAGCGGGGCTGATTTTTCTGCCGGGGTCATTTGATTTGAGGAGAAAGCTCATTTTTATTATTGCATTCGTTTTAACCAAAGGGATTCTTTTTTATCTCATTCTGTTTTTATGCAAATATATACTTATTTAATGTAGTATAGCTGAACGAGTTTGCTTACAAAATTTTGACCTATAAAGGAAGAGGATATATAAAATAAGGAAGGATAGCAGAAAATAATTAAAGGATTTCAATTAGTTTTATATAAAAAGGAAACTAAATATTCTTTCCAATTTTTCTTCTACGTCACTTAAACCAGTAATTTTTCATTAAGAACAACCTAATCAATTTATAGTCTCCATAAAAATAAAGTTATCAGAACTCGTTAAGATTTAATAACCTCAAAAACTCATTTACTTTCGCGAAAAAAAAAAACAATTACCCGGGATATAGTTTCAGCCGAGCCATCAGCCCAGCAAGTAATCAACCTGAAAATTTCTTCATTTTTTAGAGTTCCTCCGATATGAAGACGATCGAGTAATTAATAATTATCTTCCGGGTTAGTCGGATAATTTTCTCCCGTTCGGCTACAGCAGCCGTCAGCGAATTTTCCAAGAATATATAAGACACTCGTTAAAGAGAGAAGTGACAGGGACTGAATATAAATATTTTATTTGAAGGGTCGCGACGCCGAAGTTGAATACCAAGTCGGATAAAATATATAGTCAATTAATCGATTCGACAGAATTCTGTAAAATCGAAGTGGCAGAACAAAAAAAGGCAAATACTTTGCAATCAAGTGCAGCAGCTTGACCCGCAAAAAAAGATCCATCATTCAGAGTGCTAATCAGGCGCTTATTTAATTCCCCGACAGAGCGTTAAACTAATTGAAGCTCTCTGAGGGTGGAGGGACAAGCAGCGGCGCGTATCTTCATAATCGAGGCGGAGGTAAAGCGCGTTTTAACGCTGCGGGAAGTAATATAACGAGGGACGTCATAACAAGCCAACGATTTCCTACAACGTCGTCGAAAGAAGTCGACGACGTTCGCTCGAGTCCATTTCGCTCGCAATTTCGCTTTATTTCAACGACGAGCTTGCAAGCTGCAGCTGCAGCGGGGACGAAAGAGAGAGAGAGAGAGAGAGAGAGAGAGAGAGAGGAAGAAAAATACTGGCGGCGAAGGAGGAAATAATAAGAGAGAGCCGCCCGCTAAAAAGCAAGGGAACGCGCGGCGATAAGGACAATTATATAAATAAGGAGGAGGAAGTGATAGAGTATAATGGGAAGGAAGAGAGAGAGAGAAAGGGGGAGAGCCTTCCTCGCAGATAAAGATGAGAGACGGAGCGGAAGAGCTTTAAGCAGGCGGGAGAGAAAGAGAGCCCGAGTATATAAAGAGCATTACTTAATGCGAAACGCTGGAATCCAGCGGAAGGATAAGGAAGCGGGCCAGGAGCATATTTTTCTTTGGCCCGGAGTAGTCTGGATCTCACTCTCTCTCTCTCTCCCTCTCTCTATCTTTTTCACTCTTTTCTCTTCTGTGGAAGGAGCTGCCGCCCTGGAAAAACTAGGGGATGCTTAAAGTCGCCTGGGTCTCGCTTTGCGACGCGCTCGCGTATCTTCCCTGTGAATAAACAGCCGCAGCTCAAAAGATCTTGGTATTCAACATTTCGAGATTTTTCCGCGTTAATTGTTGCCGCCTTTGCATTGGCTTAGTCGTTTTCCAGAAGAGCCGGCAAATTCATCGAGATGATTATGTTCGTTATTTTTGCGAGTATAAGATTTAATTACTTCACCTCTTATACTCGAGGCTCGTATTCTTTGATAGAATTGAAATTTAAAATGAAGAATTAAGGTAAAGTTGATGCACGAAAAACTTTTGCTCACAAAAAATTGCTTCGCATCAATTACTGAGGTAACCAGTTAATGGTTTGAAAGGTCAGCAAACAGTTTTGTTAAAAAAGATTTACTTTTCAAGTATCCTTTGACCCGCTAACCCGTTAGTCGTATAACGCAGATTGAGAATAATAGTCAATTTACTATAAAAAAAAAGTCATAACAAGTTTCTCAACCTGAATAAACAAGCTTTTAAATAAACAAAATATATCTGCCCATTAGAATCTTATCGAAGCACATTGCGGCGCACAAAGGATACAAAAGCTCCAGTGGCAAACAGGCACGGGCGGCTCGCATAAAGTATAAAAACCGCTCGAGAAGAAACTTTAACGCGCTCATTACGTCGCTATCTTAACGATAGGCATGAAAATAATAAAGATTCTTTTTACGCGGAGATAAACGCAAAAGCCGCGTACACGCGTCGCGTTTTCATAACAACGGTAAATCTCGCGTAATGCGAGGTCAATGTGGCAGCTGCAACAAAGACCAAAGCGAGAGAAAGAAAATAGAGACGCGGCACGACGCGCGCGAAAAAAAAAACGACAGGCGCGACGCTTTATAAGAGCTTTTACGAGCGAGAGGCATTTTAATTTTTAGAATTTCGTTCGCTATTTCTCCTCCGCCGCTGCATTTAATCAAATGGATCCTCCCGACGGAGAGGCTCTTTCTTGACGGAAGAGGGAGCCCCGCGCATAAAGCGCCGAGGAAGCTTGCGCAAAAGTGTGCATGCTTTTTTATTTATCGAGTGATTAGGTGGAGAGTCGAGAGTAAGCTCAATGAGATACTCTTTGAGGGAGTTCGACTGAGGAGAGATGAATGGAGGGAAGGCAGAGAGCGTAAAGAGAGAACAGAGAACAAGTATTGCAGCGGAGAGCATTAAACTTGTAATAGTTTTTTTGATAACGGTCGATTAAAATTATTTTTCTCTGCGTTTCATGTGATGTATATTATTCTTCGTTCTATTTATAACTGGTACGTTTATTAAAATGGTTTCAATATTGTCAATGGGATTGAAGTCTTTATAGTGAAAACGTAATAATTTTCATATAAAATATTCATTTTTTATGTCCGCAGTAACTTGATGCATTTTTGCAAACTGCTTTGAAAATGAAACCGATAAATTCATTTTTTCAACGAATAAATATCAACTTTTATTTCCAATTTTCTCTTCTGTCAAGCAACAATATTTTACATAAAAAAATAAATGTTGCAACACTTAATATTTCAACGATTTTCAAAGAGTAATTCGATATCCCGTGAATCATTTCTTTTTAAATGTAAATCTTGATCACTTACACGTTTATTTAAAGAAAAACGGAGAAAATTAATTTAACGCCGACTGGCCAAACCCAAATAAAATGTTAAATTCCTCGAAACTGTCAAGTAGTCGAATCGCAAGAGTAAAAAACGGCAGTCTTTCGCGGAACCGAGATAAGTCGAATTAAAAATAGTACATAAAGCTCGAGAGCGCGAAAGTGAAAAAAACGTCGACGACGGCAGTCAAAAAACTCCCGAAGCCTCGAAACGAACGAAAAAAAAAAGAAGCTTACGCCAATCGATAAACGCTCGGAAGATAGAAGCAGCGGGACGGAAATACCGCGCGCGCACACTTCGGACCGGAAGTGCAGGAATTCTTTTTTTTTCCTCCTTCAGCTTCACGCACTCGATTTTACGATGCACGGCGTGTATGAGCCAGGCGCGCGCGCATAACGGACACCGCGCGAGGATTCCCTCCCTTTTTTTTGCCCCTCGCTTCGGGCCCCGGCGAATGGCCGCTGATTTTCGATGACGACGAGCGAGGTGAATTTTAAGCGCGCGACTCGACCGTATGTATATATATATATATATATATATATTGTTAATCGCGCCGCGAGAAATTACATAAATTATTCTAATTAATTCCGCGTAGGTATTATATTGTGCGTGCTTCAATGCACTCGTTACTTTTTCCTTCGCGATCGTTACGTAGGTGCGTTTTATTGCGACTGCCGATGGAATACGGCGCTCGGCGGACGCGACGAGGTTGGCGGGGGAAAACTGTGCGGATGTTAAAATAAATTATTTTTACACTTGATCGAGGTATTTTTATTCTGCGTTGCACCAGCTGTGCCGTCATCTTGGGCGAGAACAGCTCTGCAGTGTCGGTTCGAGTTTATAATGTTGCAAATGAGACTTTTTGGATTTTAACTTACGTATTACAGGGATTTTGGAATGTTAGTGCAGAAACTTGCGACTCACCTGAAACAGAAAGAAAACGTGTCGTTTAAAAAGTTGTACTTTTAAAAATTATTGATGAATTATTAAGAACACATTTTATGCACTAAATCGGAACTTCTGTATTTCAAAATTTGTCATTCGTGAATTGTTCTTCGAAACAATTTTATTTAATATTTTTCTCTACATATTGCATCGCAAAATAACGACTGTTTTTTTTTCCAAAATACGCGAAAACAAAACAGCATTCTCCAACGTAATCTTCAAAGCAGGAATCATCGTCAACATAAATATCAGCCCGCTCTCCCTTTCGTAACAAATTCTCTTGCGAAAAGCAGCGAGAGCAGCGTGCAGGCGGCGGTGGCACGTAGCATCGTTATCGGGGATGCTCTAATTGAAAGGCGGGACGAAAGCTTTAGCCTTTGGCAGCTGCGTAACGCGGCTCAAGCCGTTTCAATCCTAACTGATATCAAACGAGCTTTTCGTTCGTATACACTTTGCGCAAGCCCGCGAGCCTGTCAAACGTACATACAAAGTGCGCCCTTTGTTCGTTTTAGGCGAGAGTGCAAACTACCGAATATTCGCGGCAACTATAGCCTGATTTTGTTTGTTTATGCTGATAAAATTACTGTTTAGTTAAGACTTTAATAGTCTGGTTTATATTACGTTAAATATTTGGGAAAGTTTATAGTTTATTCGTTCTAAATAATACATTTTACAATTAATTTTGAGCGAATGAGATTATTAATTAATCATTGATTAATCGGAATCTAATATTATTCTCAGAGTTAAGTGGGGATTTTCAAGACTAAGCATTGATATTGTATTACAAATTTCCTCTATAAATTCCTTCCTTTAAGATTAATCTTCATTATTTCCTTAAATAGTTTCTTAAACATCTAAGCTTATTGTATTACGGCTCTTTCTGTAATGCAAAATTAAATACCAAATCTTGAGATTGAAAATATTGGATGAAGCTATATAAATTGTCCAATAACCTCAATGGTATATTTATGAAGTCAAAGACAATTAATTGAAGCGCATGAATTCATTCCGTGAATGTAGGCCAGTGTTCTGAATTTATGCAAAAAAAACGGTGATATAATTGTGTATTTCTTTAAAGAAAACAATAAATTATTGTAGTCAAATAGTAATACAACCAAATAATATATTATGTGTTTTTTATTCTTCTGGCGTATGCTAAGAAGTAAAAAGACGGTTAAGATTTACGTTTATAGTCGCCAATTAAAAGAACAAAGTGCAATAAATTACTCGATACGTGCATGAAACGCTTCGCCGAAATTACAAATTCCATTCGGTCCTGGGCAATTTTTATTTCTCACAGTTTAATAGATCGAAACGCTTCTCAATTACTCTTTATATTTCCTAAGAATTGAAAAAGTTTTAAAGCTATATACTTCAATGTGCAATAAAATCACTGCTAACTATGCTTTAACTGCGCGAGAAATGAGAAAAACTTTATTAGCTAAGTTTTATGGTGGAATGCCAATGTAAAAAAAAAATTGTATAGAATAAAATTCATTACTTTACATTTTAAAATCGTTAATTAACTTCATTTTTTTATTAATTTGAATAAATGAAATTTTGAATAAAAATCCTTTATACATCTTTTTATTGAATTTTTTTAAATGTTCCGTTATGTACTGTTCAAGAAAAAAAAGTATTTAGAATGCACACGTTTAAAGTCATTAAAATACTTAAAATGACCTAGTTACTAGAGAAGCATCTCACGTTACAACTTTTCATCTTTTAACCTACTTTTTACAAAAAGAAGTTGCACTTACAATTGAAAAAAGTTTGTTTCGATATTTAATAACATTTTAGTGAATTTATTTGAAGTATTTCTTGTTTCATCACTATATTCTATTATATATGTAAAATTTTATTTATTACTAGTAATCATAATCTCAGCCATCGTGGAAATTCTTAAAACATGCCTAATAATCAATATTTCGATAATCTAAATAAACATCGAAGGAGATCAGACATTCCCCGAAGTGATCTTACAGCTCAAGCAACAAGTCAATATATCGTTACTTTATCTTCTATTATCACTCAGGGTAAAAAAAACACCTACAGAGGGGAAATTTATGCCGCCTTACTCGTTTACTTTCAATAATATTATAGTTTCTGCAAAGGAACCAATAATACAGTACAAGTTTAATTGAAAACAAGCCTCTTGGCATTGGTTGCGCTCGTCAGGAGTATACCCGTCTTTCCCGTTATAACTTTGCACCCCGCCAATTTCTTTTTCTCAAAGCTGATGGCAATTCGCGAGAATCTGGCCATAAATTCAATCAAAGAGAAACACAGTACGCGCTTGATTCCACGCGCCGTGAAACGCCTGTATTTGCTTGCAAGCACCGTGAATTCCCGAAAGCGCTTTCTATAATGCGGTTTGCGCGTTCGCTCGCATCGCATTTACCAATAAGATCTTTTTGCCCGTTTAATAAGCCGAGAATTCATATTAATTATTGCACGCTTCGGAGAAGTGCAAGAACGGGAATGAAACCTGATCAAACAGCGCAGATTATCGAAGATGGCGACTGTGCAAGTTTTAGTTTCTTTTGTCAATTTTTTATCATATTCTCATTTTCATCATACTAAAGATACATCTTTATTGAAAAAAACGCTTATCATCTATTCCACGATCTGAAGTAAAAAATCAAACATTCCATTTCATTTTATCTGCTCGCGTGCAATAAAAATCTTCGCGAAAGCTCGAGATCCTCGAGCCGCAAAAAGCCTTGGATCCGATTTAAAAAAAAAAGTGAGCCCATTTAAAGCTTCTTGTAGCACCTCCAAAAATATCGGTACAACTGCACGGCGTCGAAGCACTTTTCCAGCGGGGCCATCGCCGTTCCCGCGGAGATATCCCGAGCAGACAAAACTATATACGCGCACACGCAAGAAGAGAGGGCTCGAGAACCCGAAAAAAGTAAGTAGCGATAAAAAAGAGAGAAGCGCAGTTCGCTCGGTGCGACTTCCTACAGACCCATCTGCAGAGCGTCGGAAACGCCGGGGAGAGAAAGAGCAATTCGAAAATCACGCTTCCTCCGAGCTGCTCTTCCGCTCCGCCGCCAGACGATCACCCACGAAATTTAACTCCTCTCTCTCTCTCTCTCTCTCTCCCTCGCTCGAGTTTTTTGCCTCTCTTTATGATTCATTTTACGCGTTCTTGCTGCCGCCGCCGCTGGTTTACGGTACTGCTTAATGCTGCGCTTCGAGCATTCAACTAATTTTTAGCGGATTTTCCTTTGTACGGTAAGGAATAATAATACCGACACTTCGTAGCGTTTAACGTGGTTATTATGGTTACTATTAAAATAGATTAAAAATGAAAAAATATTTGTGCTAGAGCTGAGTAAATACGATTACATAAACAGTTCTATTTTGACTTTGGCGTCAATAGAAAGTAGAGGCTTGGTGACAGAAAAAAATTGTAGGAAACCTGATTTACTTGTCTAGACTAAGAAAAAACTTTCAAAAATAATCCACAACGATGTCCCGCCTAATTTCTAATTTTATAAAAACAATCAGGCTCTTTAAACTTTTAAATCAAACAACGTCCCTTAAAATTCGAAATTACCCCCGATATTTTCCAAGAATTGGTCCGTAAAAATAATGCCTCTTCTTACAACAGTGACAAAAGATTGAAAAAAAACGAGCTGCAACTGCAGGGAGCTTAAAACGTAAATTTCTCGCTGCCACTTTCCCCTAATCCCTCCGGCCAATTTACACGGGGAGAGCAGCAGCAATTACACGCTTCAAACGGTTCGAAAATCTCCCCGAGAAGCCCACGAAAATCTTAACAAATCACGTATCCCGGGGCGAGTCCTCTCGCAGGCGTCTATTCCTCGCCTCTAATCCCTCCCGCGACTGCGCCGCTCTCCAAAAATACCTCGGCTCTAAATTTAGGCACGCCGGCAGCGCGCCGAGCCCTTTTACACTTTCCCGCGAGGAAGCTGCACGCATATATGCCGCGGGTCACCGGACGAGCGACGCGTCCGCCCCCTCCTCCTTCGCGATTTTAGAGGTTGCAGCGCGAGTCTGCGAGGGAGCTGCCGCCGCGCGCGTTAATTGCCAGACATCACGCTCCGCGGGCCATTGATCTTTGCGGGCTCGGCCGCCGCCGCCGCCGCCGGGGCCATTCAGCGGAAGGAGAAAGAGGAGGCGTCGGGGATGGGATTCAGAAGAGAGTGCAAGGTCATTGCTATTGTGAACCTTGAGGGAGCGGTGGGGTGGGGAGGAAATAACCCTTTTTGGGTACGGAGGCATAACTTTATCTGTTGTAGATTACTATGAATGAATTTTGATATTTAGGTTATAACAAGAGTATTAATATTCTAGTTACTTAAATTATTTTTTTAAGTAATTAAAGTATTCTGAAATCATTAAAATTATTTCATTATAATTGAATAAATTTTGAAGATGAAAGAAAGCTGTCGAGAAAGTGTGTCTCAAATAAATGGTGCTTAGCCGATGTCTCAAGTACATTTTAGTTACATTTCGCTTGCTTTTATAAAGGGCTTGTGATATCAAATTAATGGAATTAATAGCCTTTAACTAAAAGTCGGTCTAAAAAAGGTAGGCTCTTATAAAAATAATTAATTTTATGAGTTTGTTCTTTATTCGAATCTTTAGAGGGAAAATTAATTATACAGCATACCGCACTTATACTTTTATGAATAATTGCGACTCGCAAAGACGTCCCATTTATTAATTGATGCATAATATTCAAAAGTTCCTCTTCTAAGTAAGAATTTAAAGTTTCCAGGAAATACTTTAAGATAAAGCATTCCAACGACACTTACAAATGAAATTCGAGAGATTAACGTTCTTATACCTTTAAAAGGATCCAAGAAAGACAAATGTTCCTTTATGATGAATCTAAAGCTGTCAAAGAAGCTTAAACCGCAACCGTCCCGCGTAAATATTCATTTCTGAAAACCAGCAAAATTTCAACAATCCAAACCCGCCAAAACGAGGAGCGGACGAAAGTAAAAATCGCTTCGAACCCTAATCCCACCGCGCTAAAGTAGGCCGAGCGACAATTATCAGCATCGGCCGTCGGCGAGAGAAAAGTCATCGCGCCCTCGTTCGCAGACGAGCTAAGTGACTCGGATGCACACACGGCGAATCCTAATTAACCGAGTCGAGCGCGGAGATCGAAGAGCGAGGGGAAAAGGAGAGAGGGGAGCCTCCTGCTCGATTGACACACTCCCGCAAGCAGTGACTAATCCCTCGGCTCTCTTTCTCTCTCTCTCCTATCCCGACGCTTCACGTTCGGCTGCGCTCGGGATGTGGGACGGCGCGCGGCGACAAAGCAGGGAGCTCTGGCTTTTTGACCGGTTTTTCTCCTTTTTTTAAAGGAGCTCTTTATTTGAGAGGGAGCATGCGGGACTGCAGGTTCCCTTGTTGCCTTGAATTTCAGGGAAAGCTTTGCTGCTCGTAAAAAATGTTTTAGCTCTATCTCTCTCTCTCTCTCTCTCTGTGAAAAAATGCTGCATTCTGTTTGAAGATTTTCTTTGCAGTTAATTGCGTGCAGGTTAAAAGTGAATGTCAATTGAATTCGTTTTGTAAACGTCGAGGTTCTGTTGGTGAATGCTATACTTGAATGAAAGTACCGCGTGGAAAGAGAATTGTGATCCCTACAATTTAAAAGAAAAAAAATGTACGATCAATCAGGTTAAACAAAACAATGGAAAAATCCTGTCAATCTCATTACCAGCAATCACCTCAAAAGTATACGTTTTTACCGCATCAAGCCTAGAAAATTGTTCTTTAATGGTAAATATGACTCTACTGCAGCAATTACCCGTAATCATCTCCAAGAATGCGACGAGGCAAAGCGAATATTCCTCTAAACTCCACAGCCATCGCACTCATCCATTAATCTAACTATAAAAACGCATACTCGCGCGATACACCAATTGAAAACAATTCGACGCAGCACACGCACACCTGTTGGCGGCGACCATCAACTCAGCCGAGCTATCGACAGGCGATACAAAGGCGCGAAAACCTCCCGGCAAAGCTCGAAACTTAAGCCCATCGAAAAACGAAAGGGCACCCCGATGCTCGTGTGAACACTGAAACACTCGTCGGCGATTAAACGTCGTCGCTCCGCGAGATAAAAGCAGCCGTACGCGACGTTCGAGTCCGTATGCCAGCTGCGCTCTTGAATTTTGCAACGGAGTCTCCATTACACTTTGCTGCCTGCTTTCGTCCTCCGCTTTCCCGCGGCAAAATATCGTAACCCCCCTCCCCCGAGTCTTTACGAGCCCTGCGCGTCATTCCTGGCTTAACGGCCAAATTTTTATGAACATCAAGCGGGCTTTATGCCCTGTGCTGCAGCACCTCTCTGTATTATACCGATCCGCGTTTTATGGAATTTTTGATGCAATACTTTTTTTTACGGACGGATATTCTTCGGGACGCCTTGAATGCGTAATCGCCGCCGTGTAAGGGGATGGCTGATTCGAGTTACGGCTGGATCATAATTTAGATGGCGTATGGCCCGGGCGATTTTCTTGCCTTTTTTATTAGTCGGCTCTGGTGCTTTTGCGTTTCACTCGGAAGATTAAGCGCGGAATTGAAAAATGTTTTTCACGCGTACATAAACGGTAGTAGTAGTTTGATCGAATAAAATCGCGCTGAAAAAAAAAAAATGAAATTAAACTAATAATATTTAATTGATATATTCAGAAGCTGAGCCAAACGCGACTCGCCGCATAGACTCCTTTTGAAATACTGCCAACGAACTGCATTTCGAAAGCATCCCCAAGCGACTCCGCGCTCGACAAAAAGCGATAGCGACAAAAGGACAATATCTTCCATACAGACGCGAAAATCCCTCTCTCTCCGACCCGCGTCGCCGATCGACGATAACCAATATATAAGCACTCGGCGTCCCGGACAAAAAAGCGCGCAAGAAACGGCGCGGCTCTGAAAGGAGCCGGCTCTCGCCGCATCCGTTATATACACGCGCGTCCGATACTCTTTCGGATAATCCAATAAAGCGAAATTATTCGCTCGCGTCGAGTCCGCGCGCGAAAGCGAGAGCCGCGCGTCCGCGGACAAAAGCTCATTGTGTGCACTCTCTCCGCGACGAGGGAAAATCGAAGCTTTCGCGCTGCGCGCAATCGGAATAAGCGCGGGGTGGGCACAAGGCGCTTCTTTGTTTCGAGCCTGTATGTATATACGTAGATGTGGGCAGGCGCGAGAGACTCTGTGAAAAGCACGTGCCGCGATCCTCTCTTGCGCCGGACCGAAATTACTCATCGCGCTGCCGGCGCGTCGCGCCGGAGAGCCTGGAAAAACCTCTTTGTTCGCGCGAAAAATTTTCATTAATCGGCGCTGCCTCGCGAACGCGAGACTGCGCCCGGAGAGAGCGCCGCGGTAATAATAAACGCCGGATTTCGGCCCGGATAACGGAACCGGGCTTTGGATTCTTTCGGCGAATGAGTTTTCGGGCTGGTTTTGTGTGCTGCTTGGCGAAATTAATTTCTGCTTTCAACGGATTCCATGGTTGCCTTGGGATTTATTAATTGTTTTGTAAATTTGATTTATACTTCGCGTTAAAGTTTATATGAACGCACTGCGTAATGTAAAAATATTATAATACAATTACGTTAAAATAAAAGTGTCCTTTATTGTAAATATATACCAGCAATTTCCCATATTAATTGATTTCATGCAATTTTTTTGTAAAGTTTTTCTTATATAAAACACCATTTTTAAGAACATTCAAGAAGTTTTTTAACTGGTTCAATAAAAACTAGATACAAAAACAAAATAACTTCTACTTTTATGTATTAGTAAGAATATGCAATTTTATATAATTTTCTAACACGCAAAGCAAAAAACGGTACAGTCATCCTTAAGTTTTTTAATGTTCCCGATTCGCATAACCGCAGTGTATGTATTAAAACTCTAAAAGCATGAGCGTGCATAGACGTAAAAAGCACAAAGTAAACTAAATGGCAAAAGATTGCGACTGCGGGGCAAAATAAAATTCCCAAACTCCATCTTTTCCTCTCTCGAAATTCCGGAAAGCCGGAAGTGATTCACCTCCACCTTGCGCGGGGCTAACGAACCGTTTCTTCTCTCCTTCCTCGCCGCCGTGTGTCCTGTTATTATTTTCACGGTGCACCGGTTAATATTTGAGGAGGCGAAACCGCGACGTTTTCTTTAGCATCTCGATAGCTGATTCATCGCTCGATAACCAACCGCATTATCTGGCTTCCTCTTTCTGTATTTGGACTGTGTTCGCGCTGTGTGTGCATTACGCTTATGAAACTTTTCGCCAGAAAAAAAAATCGCGGAAAAAACGCGCGCCGTAGGTTACGATAATGTCCGAGTGCTCGCGCACTTTGCCAACTCCGATCGTTATATTTGTCGGCGAAATCGATCGGCGCGCTGAAATTCTGCCTCGGGCCGGCCTTGATTTTAATCGCGCGAAGATGTCACGTAACGTATTGCCTATTGGTCCCTCTCGTACTCTTTCGGTGTCCTTCGGTACTTTCGTCACAAGGCAAATTACGAATGGCGGTACTTTCGCTGAAAGCGAGTCGGGTATATTCGACCTGCTAAATGCGAGAAAAATTTTAATAAGTTTTTCTTCCTCTCCTGATTATTATAAATAAAATTCTTTCAGCGTCTCCAATCATCGAAAGGATTACGACGACGTAAATCTCTAATCATAAATCTCTACCGTTTCGAAAGAGCTGGAAGAAGCAATCTTTTTATACGAAAGGGATTCCGTAAATACCGCAATCAGACAAACAAATATATATATATATATTTCGCGGAAAAAGCAGCGCACAAACGACCACCGTATCTCCTCGACAGACCCGAAGAATGTCAATTTCTCATGATACGTCGGAATAAAGGGAAAGCGGCCCGCGATTATGAATAATCCATGCGTGCTGCGCAAGCCGCGGCGGTAGCGGATAAAGCGCGCGGCGCGCGGCCCCGAGAGTTCCGGCACATCCGCGGAGAGGAGAGCGTTCCGCCACAATGACAGGAGGATTTTTGGATTAATGGGAAGTACGCGGAAAGGAGGACTCGGGAGGAGGAGGAGGAGGAGGAGGGCGACGGCATTACGAATCACTTGACGCACGCTTGCACACGGCAGACGTGATTGATGACTCAGTCGCGATGGCTTGTGTGTCGCAATCGATTAGGCCGGGAAGAGAGGCTGTCCCTGCCTCGGGACGACCTGCCTTGTTACGCTTCTTTTTCTCTGCTTTGATTACGGTTCAATCTCGGCGGGGGGGCATTTTTTGAGATTCTTGATTGGAATGATTTTGTAAGCGCGGGGAGGAAGTTTTGATGATTTGTGAATACTCGGGGGCGTAAATAATGTACAAAGGCTTGGCAAACCGGAGACAACTTAAACACTGACAAATTTTTTTCATTTTTAGAAATCTTAACGTCATTTACTGCAGATTTATTGTCAAGATCCATTCGATGCACATTTTATCTATAGTGAGAAAGCATCGATAACTTTACCAACCATTGATATTTAAATCTCCGCCAAAAATCAGTCTGAACCTATTCATTGTTTGCCCAGCACTCTCGCGGCGGCTTTCCACGCGCGTATTCTATTTAATCCTCTCTCTCTCTCTCTCTCTCTCTCTCTCTCTTCCGTCCTTTACCATCCCGTTTCATCTCAGCGGCTGTTCTATCTTGGAAGCGCGTCGGCTTTGGCGGCGGCTCGCGAACGACATTTCCGACGATCCGGATATAGTGCCGCGACGTCGCGACGTTGCGTCTCTCTCTCTCTCTCTCTCTCTCCCTCCTCGTCCCGTCCTCGCTCGCTCCGCTTCTTCTGTCTCCACGACGACGAGGCACTAGGAAGCGGCCGCGATCGCTGAGTCACATACGGCACTGCGTGTATAATTAAATTTATAACCGGGCGAGAGAGCTATTAAGGACACACGGGGAGAGAGAGAGAGAGAGAGATCGACTTGGCGAAAGCGCGTCTGCACGCGAGAGCCGCCGCGCGATTCCCTGTTATATGGATACATACTGGCGTGCAGCTGCCGCTACTTCAAGCCTCGAGCCCCGCTGAATATTGTTTAGAGTTACACTGTTTGCAGCATGATTGGTGAGCCACCCCCCCCCCCCCCCCGGTTACGTACTGGATGTATTAATGCACGAAGCGCGCCGCCGCGCCGTTTTACCGGCGTCGGAATTGTATTTTATGGAGTGCGCCCGTGTTTACGCTAATTCCTAAGGAAATTAATCTATCGTTTATTTATTCATGAGGTGCAGAATTGAACGAAACGAGCGTCGAGCGAACTACGGATGAACTTGCGCACGGCGAATATTGCTCCGAAGGTTCAACGAAATTATCGAGGTGAACTGGACGGCAGTGGGTTTTCAAGGTTTTGTCACGGTTTTTTTATTGGGGGCATGATTCAGAGCTCGACGCTGAACTAATTCTGGTTCGGGGGACCTATAATTGTTTCTAGAAAGTATTTTCAGCATTGCGCTCGACGAGCACACTGTTTTTTTTTTTCGTTAATACTGTATTTATTGTAAAATAAAAATATTTAAATTAGAAAATTAGCCTTACGTTATTCATAATTTTTACCCATTACTATTCTTTAAAAAGTAGTTCAAGTAATGAAGCAGAAAATGATGATGAACGTGCTTAGTTAGAACGTTGCGAATATCGGCAAAAGTTATAATAATCTGCAAGAAAATTACAATAATTAGATAAGAAGTAATGCACGTATTCTCGTTAAACGGCCAAAGCCTCCACGACCGAGCGTAATTCCATTGTGCCTTTGTCGAAGCCGCAAAGACATTAATCGCGGATAATATTATATAGACAGGAGGTCGATTTTTATGTGCCCTAAAGCCTCTCAAACAAAGCCACACACGTTACTCACCTCGCTCGCGTCTAGTTCTCCGCGCGCCGAAGAAAAACGACTCCGCGAGCGTGTTCAGGGTCATTAGCAACATCAAATCTCGCGTCGAAGCTCTCGGCTCCTTTTTTTTCCCCGCCTCGGCGAACAATCGAGCTGAAAATTGCAGAAAGAAGGCGCGCGGATCCCGAGAGAAAATTCCCCGAGAAATAGGAGGCTCCTCGAGATGACCCGCATTACCGTCGCGAAACTGCAGACTCCGGCGACCCTGTTTTTTTTTTTTTTTTTTGGTTCATTATACGTCAGAAACGTGATTTCACTGATGAGAGCGCAGTGGAAAATATCGGGGAAAACGACGGCGGCACGTTCCACGGGACTGCGGATCTCATATTTTTCTCCACGACTTTGTGAGTCCGCGGGAGAAGACGGTTGCTGCGGGTTTGCGACACGTAGCAGGAGGGTATAATTTCGAGGAGCGAGGCAAGCTTGGCCGCTTCTTTTTGTATCGGAGAGGAAGGACGATTTTCTGGGCTGCCTTAATTGGTGACCGCCGGCGAATGGACGTGAGATTTAGGTTTTTGAAATTTCTCCATCTGGTATACGGATTAAGGTAATAGTAGTAAGACCTCTTTTATACTCTGAAGGTAAATACAATATCGATAATTTGATTTAATTTGGAAGATAAAGTTTGGCTTTTGTGAAATATCGTATATATATTATTTCAAATTTATTATAGAATAAATAATGAAATACTGTACTTTACGATTTTTGTGAAAACAAATGCAGCACGAAAATAGCTCCAAAGATCTTAAAGTTTTCTATTCACCGTTAAAAATTCGAACCACGAGCTTCAAAGTCTCCCAGCAGCGATTCCCACAAACCAGCGAGCGACTAAAAAAAAAAAAGAGATCGCATAACCCGTAATACCGAAAAGTCCTTCGAAAGAAACAGTATATCCCACGTCAATCCTCGGTGAATGAAAGAAAGCGAAGGCATCACGGGCAATAAAAAATCCGGGCGAATCGACGCGGCCCGCCGGCGCGTGTATGTATAGGTATTGAGGAAAAATGGAGCATGCGGGCGAGGGGGTAAGACCTAATTTTCCGATTGTACAAAAGCGAGCTCGGCAGGGCGTGGGCGAGCTCTTTATTCTAGCATCGCGAAAGCCCTGTTTTTAGAATTAGCCTTTTATGGGCGCGTAGTCAGCGTGCATGAACTGTGGATGCAGGCTTCCCCGCGCGCACTTGCAGTAATACGTATCGTGCCAGACAACGTCGGGCGAGCTTTTTAGTGCCGCGCCGTAAAAGAAAAAAAGAGGAACTTTTCGTCTAAATGTCGGCGCGATGCTTGAATTAATTTGAGAATGGTTTGCTCGGTTCGTGGGCTTTATTTCGAGCTCCGAAAAATTAAGCGGTCTCGTGAAATATTTGGTATTTAAAATTTTATTAACAGCATCGTGCATTACTACAATGTTCAAAAGTAGCTACAAAAAATTGAATAATAAAATCATAATCTGACTTAAGATCTGATTATATTTTAAATATACTATTTTCCAGCTTTGCAGCGGACAATTTCAAGAATAGAATATACTCGTACCGCGACAGCGCTCGGATTCAGAAAAATCTAGCGCAAGAAAGTCGTAGCGTTCAGCATAAAATTTTTATTTCGCAAAAGGGGAATACATATTGTACGTCCGCGTTCTTCCGCGTCGCGCGACTCCTCGGTCTCTTGCAAAACAGAGCGAGCGAAAGCAAGGCTTTTACAGCGTCTAGCAGGCGGCGTAGAAAGATAGACGCCGCTGTGTACACAAGAGAGAGAGAGAGAGAGAGAGAGAGAGAGAGAGAGAGAGAGAGAGAGAGAGCGACGTTTATGTGCTTACACCGAGACATGCTAAACATTCCCGTTCCTTGAACCTTAATCGCTTTCGACGGGGCCGATTTCGGAAGAGCCGAGCAGAAATTTTGTTTGGGAGAGCGACGCGCATCTCATAGATTGAAGCTTTTAATCGTCCCGCGCGGTGATGGATGAGTTTCGAAGCTGCTTGAAAGGCCGGGGATTTATGGATCGCGAGATGCGCCTTGAGGCCCGCAGCTTTTCCCGGAGAAAATGAAATCGCGCCGCTGCGACGGTGAAGGACTGCCAAGGTGGAAGTAAATTTTAGTGTTTTCGCGAGTTGATTTGTTTTCGTTGATTGATTATTTATATTGATTGCAGAGACGATGGTTCTCCGTCAGTAATAATTAGAAGAGATTGGACGAATGATTAGTCGGCAAAGTTTTTCGTAAATTCTTGATTGATATCGTAATCGATTCTAAAATAATAGCTATTTAATTCAGCGAGTGATACATTACCGCGATAGCTGTCCTCCATCTATGAATATTTATTAAAATTACAAAATTAATAAATACAAAATTGGCAAGAGGCACATCGAGCGGAAAATACAAAACTTATTGAATTATCCGCCACGAAGCCGCCAATATGCGTCGAAAAAAGGAAAGCAAGGGTCGGCCAACGACTTAACCAGCGCCGGGAGAAGAAAAAGCAGAAAGAAAAAGAGCTCTCTCTCTCTCCGGCGACGAAAACAGCGCGAACAGCAGGACGGCGGCGACGGGGCAAGGAAAAAAAATGGCCAAATCTGAATATTCATCAGGTCTCTCGCTCTCTCTCTCACTCCTTGCCTCCGGCGCGTCGCGTACATATCGATTGCCGGCAGCAGTGGCGCCGCTAAATCGCTTGTCCGACCCCCGAGGGAAAATAACATAGCATCGCTAGTAAATACCCATCGGAGGGGAGGGAGGGGAGGAAAACGGAAATACGAGCCGCCTTCTTTTTCGGCCGAGGGGGGAAGAGAGGATGCCGTAGTTTGCCCACGTGGCGAGTGAATCGTCGCGGTTTATAATGGAAGCTTTGCTTCGTCGGGCTATTTGTTTTTTGATGAGAGAGAGATTAGCGCGAGGGCAGCGACGATAACAGACGTCTGTAAGTACAGAGGGGGCCGAAGAGGCAGTGTTTTTCTGAGCTGTCGTGTGTATTATTTCTTGTAGGCACCGCCGCCGGCCCGACGCTACTCTTGCCTTGGAGAAATAGTTTTTAGCAAAACATACGGCGGGGTTCGGGTGGGAAAAGCGTCGCTCGGCGTTTCGTGTATTACTTTTTTAGTGAGTAAAGAAAGTTTGAGCTTATCCATTTTGTACGGTATATAACTGCTTGATATCTCAAGTCGATTTCAATTCGAGCTCTTCATCCATCAATGCTTCGTGAAAAATGTAAGAAAAGACAGACGATATTGAAAAGTTCAGTTTTATTTTTCATCCGGCAGAGGCGAGGGAAAGCATTCGGTCGAAACAACTGTTTTACTTCTCGAAAACTTTGCTTTCCTTCGTCACGTGATTAACGAATTCATCCGTCAGTCGCTTTCACCCATTAACGCCCGAAGAAAAAAAAAATGATCGCGCGAATGGCGTCCCCGAGCTCTTTTATTTTTAAATATTCAGTTAGAATTAGAACGTTCTTGAATTTTATTTGAATTTTATGTAAATAGCATTTGATTTGCGAAATTCTGTAAAATCAAGCTGCGGCGTTGCATTCGCCTATATCCAATTATTATTCGGAATTAGAACTGTGTACTGGACGTAATCAAAGGGCCAACGTAACCGCGTTATACACGTCCGTTCGTTACGAATATTGCATTTCGGAAAAGCATTCGATCCTCCCAAAGCAAAGCAGAAAACGGAAAGCTACCCAAACTATCCGCTCATCTGCATGTCAAACCTAATCCAATAATAAAACTAAAGCATCAGAGCTCATTCAGCACTACGGAGAAACCCTTGTCTACCCCCATCAATCACACTTTAGCGTTCCTTTCTTCCAGGCATTAAGTCAGTTCAAGTGTTTCCGCGGAACGATATTTTTTGTCCAATATGCGTCCTTCCCCCTCGAACGGGAGAAGTATCGCGTCACCGTCCGGAGAGAGAGAGAGAGAGAGAGAGAGAGAGAGCAAAGTGGCTGCCTCGCTGCCAGGCACTTTGACGAAAGGGTCAGCTTTAAAAGCCGCAGCTGGGAAGGGAGACGACGACTGGCGGCGAGGGCGGCTCGCTGGCGCCGGAAGGGCTCCGATGACGTCAGCCTCCGAGTCGAGGAAGCGCCGAAAACAGTCGTGTGCCGAATGAAGCGTGCTCGGAGAATGAATTTTCGGAGTCTCTCTCGGGGCGGTGTCGAGGTCGCTTTTTTCTTCGGGATTGAAAAGTATATACGACGGAAACGCGTTTTTCTGCTGTGGGTGTTTTCGTTGTTTGTTGCTTCTGCGGAAGTGCGATTTTTTTTTATGCAACCGCGACGTGCAGTAGAGTTAAAAGTTTCGTAAGAGAGAAAATCGAGGCGAGATTGGCAAATTTAAAGCAGAAAATAAAATATAAAAATATACGACCGATCCGCAAAACTTTTTGAGAGCACGAAATAATAAAAAGTTTTTGAATTTATTACGAAAAAGAAAAACATGTACACCTTCGCGTGTTGCGAAAGCTAATTTTATGACGTATAAACACCGGGTAATGTATACTTACGTTAACGCTGATGATATGTACCTGCTCTAAGAACGGCCTGCATTCAGTGCAATTACAATAAACATTTACACTTTATACGACAAATCCTCCTATTTCATCGAAATTACAACATTAAACAATCTCCCCGCGGCGTACCGGCAATAAACTAAAAACGGTTATCGCTCCCCGCGAACCTCTTAAACTTCCCTTATCTCCCTCTGTCTCGGAAAAGTGCAAGGCCGTTATTACCCCGGCAGAATTAGGCGAACATCGAGCTCGTTCATCTCGCGATCCTCCTCGCAAGGTGTACACGCAGCCCCTCTCGATTTCCCACGAGCAGCGCGCGTATAACCGAGCTTTTCATTCAGCCGCTGCATTGTACACATACGCACACAGACACGCACGCGGAGGCGCGAGGAAAAAAGGCGGGCGTCTGCGTCCGCTCGGCTTTTTTCCCGTCCCGATGGGCGATAAGAGTTCTCGGCCCCGCACGCGAGAGAGATACTCTCCCGACGTTTACGAGGACGACGGGGCGAGGGCGGGGAGAGCTCGAAAACGTGAATGAAGCGGAGAGATTTATCGGCTGCAGCGCGCACGCTTTCTTTTCGCGAACGGGGGAGAGGGAGGTTTTTACGGCTCGTAGAGGAGGGAGCGAGAGGGAGCTTTTGTTACTTTGAGACGAAATGCGCGAGGCCCCCTGATAAGCGTTAAGTGACTGACTTTTATGCCGGGCTCCGAAAGACGCGCGGAGTAAGTAGCTTTGGTATTTTTAGTTTTGGGGATAAGCGCGATTCGCGCGGTCGATCGGAAGGAAGTGTAAAAGACAGGAATGACTCGAATGTTGCATGATGCGTATTTGATGCGATTTCTCGGGATTTCGAAGATGTTAATCTGAAAAATTTTACATAATGTTAGGTTCCACCGCGTCGCGAGTGCGGTTAGTAACTTGTGTAACCGGGTTTTTATGGCTTTTATCAGTAGCGATTAGTATATCATTCATGAGTGACAGACTACGTTTACGTCGATTTACTTTACTTTGCACTCTAATACTACGAAAAGCATTGGGAGTAGGAAATATTATGTAAACCGCGGCGATTAAACGACGAGGAATAAAATAAATTTCTAACGGAATTAAGAAGCGGTAGTAAATTTTAGAAAGTTTTTAACCAACGAAACTCCAAGAATAGTTCGCGCGTCTAATAATATATACCGCGTGTATCGACAGCCCGCAGCGCGATTCTTTAAATAGATTGCTAAAAGCAACAATAGAAGGACCGGTTTATTGACACATGCAGCTTTCACTCTTTCAATGTCCGGAAATTAATTTCGCATTTTTTCAGCTTCCCTTTTAACAGTTAATTGCCTTCGAGGATTATAACTATAAGTTTAATTTAGAAGTTATTTTACAAGCAGTTAATTAGTAATTCGAATGGCAGTTAATTGCGTTCAAAAATATTGAGTTGTAATTACGTAAGGAAGCCTCGGAAGTGAAGAAGCGAGAGTACTGATAAGAGAAAAAAAGTTAAAAAAAAAAAAAAAAATACGGCAAAGTCTCGCTGGAAGCCTCGTAATCTGCTGCAGCTGGTAAATTAACTTTCGATAACAAGCATCGATCTTTCGCAATTTTCACCGATAATCTCGCTCCCGGCGCTTCGACAAAGCTGCGGAAGTTGAAGGAATATTAATAAAGAGAAGAAAAAAAACGGTAAAACACGCCTTGAAAAGTTCGTTAGCGAAAATCCTTGCTAATATTAATGAACAATCGGGGCAGTGACAAATTTATATAATTCCGTTGTAATGAATATTATAACAAAACTGCAGTTTTATGCACTTTTAAGCTTAATAACGAGCTCGCTAGACAATTCTGAATTTTCCCTCGAGTGCACGCTCGATTTTCTCTCATTAAAATACACAAATTAGACCGCCTCCGTTCTCATCAGAGAGTTATTAAGTCCGAGATCGACCGGAGGCACGAACGGCGAACGATAAACCCTCGCCGCGCGAAAATCGTCACGTTCGATCGGCGTTTTTTCGCGCCGCTCCTCGACTTTGTTTTTCATCTCACGGCTTTGTCAGAGACTTGAGTAATAACGCGCGACTCTCCCTTCCCTCTCGGCTTTGCCCGCATTTTTTTTTTTTTTTGTTGGCTTTTAATTATAGAAATATAATATAGATCACGTTCTTGGCTGCTGCGCGCTTCCAACTTCTCTGTATACGCCGTCAATTAATCCGCGCTCTCGCTCTTTTTCAGCCGTGATTCAAGTTCGTGACGAATCCAATTAATGACGAGTTTTTCGGTTTTATCGCCGCGTTAACGGAACGATAGAAAACTTTGTGTTTAGTAGGAGATGTCACGAGTTTCCTTTATTTCAAAAATTAATTAGTGTTATGATGAAGTTTGACGTCGTAAATCACAGACTAAGAAAACTCTCCCGTCGTCTTGATTCCTCCAGAGCGGCTCTGCTAGAGTAGTAAATTTTCCAAGACGCTTTGTTTACTAATAAATAAGTGTAATCTCCAAAGCTGATTCATTAATAACTTTACTTTATAAAAAGCTAAACGTAAAAGAGTCGTGACTCATTTGGTCATTTCACTGGTGAGACGAAAAATGCATGCAGCCACTTCTTTTAATTCGAAAGGCTCCCATTAAAAATTCAAGAATTCCGTCGAATTTACGACCAGATACAAACCGTAAAGAAGAGATTACAAATCCCCAATGAAAGCATTAAAAAAGCATAATCGAAATTCTCCCGTCCATCATCATCTCGGACTCTCATTCAAACGATAGAAACGAGAGCCGAAAGAGGCAAACAAACGTTAGGTATTGCTAAGTCGATGACTAACTCCCTCAGACTCGGGCAATTTCGCGTACAGCCCAGTCGCTGCTCCTGCTCCGTCCGTCGAATGAAATTAAGCGCGCGCTTACACGCCTCAAGTCAGCTGTCCGACTTTCAACGACGTCGCGAGCGGCGGAGAGCTTCTCGTTCTCACGTATACGACTAAGTCGACGTCACCGTCGGAAAACGCACGTACGTCTTCTCTCTCTCTCTGGCTCTCTCGTCCGGATTAAAGTTGCAGCGGGAGAGCCGGGAGGAAACTCCGGGGCGCTTCTCGATTAGCAGTTAGTGGAAGTTTCGATGGAAATATGGAAATCCCGCTAACGAAGTAGTTACGACTCTTGCCAAGTAGTCCCCCCGCAGGTTTATACGCGCAAGCGGAGAGAGCGAGAGAGAGACTCTCTGCGGCCGCGCGCGGGAGGAGGACTATTTATTATGGAGGCTGTTTGTAGCCGAGAGTTACGAAAGAAGCCGGATAGAGGGACAAAGGAGGCGATATCCGAAGTTGCGCGAGAGCGAACGAAACAAGAGAGATCGGGTTAACTGCCACCGGGGCAAATTTATATTTTAATCACGGAGCCGGGGAGTTTTCGAGGTGGGCGACGACGAGGCGCCCGAACTAACGACGTTTAGGATATCCTTTGCGTCACTCCGCTGGCGGAAGCTCTCGGGGCTCTTTGGGTTTTATTGTTTGACTTTACGAGATCCGGTTTATTATTGCCTTTTTTCTTTCCTATTCTGCGCGCGACGAGATCGATCGGGACTAATACTAATGTTACCGAAGATAGTTTCGGTCAAGTTTCTTCATTTCGATAACGTTGCGGATTTACCTTTTTAACTGGAGGAGTTTATTATAAACAGTAACAAATTTAAAACACTTTAACTTTTAAAATTTAATTATAATTCCAAGTGTGTTGCACTGTTGGCATTATATAACTACTTAAAGTGATTTTAAATAAGTTTATTTTAAATCAAATTGATTCAAGCTTTAGTTTACCTACAATAGCGGTTTGAAACTTTCCTACCGCTACCTGATACGTACGCTAATTTATGAAGGCATACAAGAAAGTTTAAGCAACAGTTTTAATAGAAAAGACACAAGAAATTGAAGACGTTAAATAATTAGCGTGAAGTGCATTCTTAATTTTACATAATTGAAACTTAAAATTCATCACTTCTTCGTAATTAAAGGTTACATTTGAAGGAGCAATCAATAATCACGAAGAACAACACAAAACAGTTCTTCTAGCAGTGAAATTAAATAAGATTGATTGATTAAGACATATTATTCACATAAGATCGAAAGTAATACTTCAACAAAATCCGTAAAAAACATAATTTTGCGATTAAAAAAATTCAATCCAAGTTCATCAATTCAGTCCGTTCAAATTTATTATTATTATACAATAGCGAACGATCAAAAAGTTTCGACCGATTAGAGCAACAAACACGTAACTCAATTACCCAAGAATATATCCGATAGCCATTCGATAAATCCAATTTGCGCGAGCCCTAAAAAAGCAAACCCCTCATACAACAAACTCGGGTCAATTTCAGGACGATTTATGAAGCCGGGGGGGTGGGTTGAACGTGCTTTCCCCGAGTAAATATCTTTCCGCGAGAGATAAAGTCCTCGGCGTGCACTGCCGACTCGCCTCCTTTTCGAATGAACTCGCACAGCGGAGCCGGAGCGCCACACATGTGCCACTAATTACAGCCGCCTCGCCACATCAAAAGGCGCAACTCGCGCCGCGCACCGACCTTCGGGGGCCGCCGTCTTTGCGCCTCCCGCGCTTATATTCGCCGAGTTTTTCGGGGAAGCTTCGGCAACCCTCGGGTGTTGGCGCGTCGAGCGCGTTTCACCCGCGAATCGACCGCGTTAGGGTTATTCTATCGGCGATTCGAGCGAGGATTCGAGAGTGTTTGCCGAGTATCACGATGGGTATCTTTTTTTGGGAATCGCTAAAAAAGTGGTTTCGGTTGGATTTTTTTTGTAAAAATAACTGTATAGACTGATGCGAGTGGAAAGTTTCTGGTTTGTTGCAAATTATTTGGTTTAAATTTCGTCGATTATATACAAATTTCATTATATATAAATAAATTATAACTAATATTATGCTAAAGAGAATAATTATTGCGGCACGAGCATCAGCGTCATTAAATTTAAAATAATAAAATTAACATTATAATAAATTCTAATTAATAACACTTCTTGTACCTCACATAAATTAATTGATTCAAATGATAGATCCCATTAAAAAGGACATCAAACATATTACAGGTTATTCATCTTTTCAATACGGCGGAGGTGCGAAGACAGTTCGCATATACGCTTGCCCACACATCCTCGAACGCGCTACATTATGTAAATACAAGAAATCGCGAAGAGTATCAGATTGCTTTTTAAGTAGCCTATTCATTCTCCCCCGACGCCTCGAGTGCCCTCTAATAAGCCCTCTGGTATACCTGTCCGCAAACAAAACAAGATCCCCAAGATAAGCCGGCTCCGCTAACGGCACCAGTACCGAATTCGCGAGCGACGTCGCGCGTAACGAGGCACTTAGTTCAGCATTAAAAATACCTAATCCCGATCGATGAGTTCCACTTTCCTAATCGAGGCGGCGGCTTCCTACGCCTCCTGTCCATATACATAAAAAGCCGCATCCTCCTGCGACTCCCGAGACTGGGTTTCCCAATCGCGTTTAGCCTTGCTGCAAGTGCACCCCGCTCTTTTCGCGTCTCGAATCCTCTCCAGTGCCCCCCCGCTCTCTCCCATTATCCGCGGTTCAAGCACAGTCGGATGAAGCTCCCCGCCGCTGATGAATATTAAGCTCTGAACTTTCGGTCTGAACTCTCTCGGGAGGACGAAGCTCGCGAAAGATAAAATTAAGGAGAAGTCCTCCTCTCTCACTCCTCCCTCGCTCCTGGGGAGGAGGCCTTTGTGTATTTATCCCCGGCTAATTTAATTACGCGAGCGAGACGTTCGTCTTCGGGACGATCCAATTTGCGCGAGTAATGACTTATTTGCGCACTGGCCTGATCTGGCGTTTCTCCTCGTTCCCGCTCTTTTCTCTCTCTCTCTCTCTTTCTGGCCGTTTTACTTGCAAGCAAGATCTCGAGTCGACGGGCATAATGAAGTTTCTCGCTCGTTCCCACGTGATTTCACATGAGCCAAGAGACTCATCTGCATACGTCAAAGCAATGACGCTTTTTTTCTGTCTCTCCGCGCCGCGAGGAGAGTAATTTATTCGCATTTATTGGAAGTGCTATTCACCGCGTATCAGGCTTGAGAGAATATGCAGCAATAAACAGCGGCGGCGGCGGCTCGCTGCTGGTGACAATAATATTTTATTAGTACCGCGGAATGTTATGAACGGGTTTGTATTAAAAAATATTTATCCCGTCGTTGTAAAACAGTTCGACGATATATGGAACTATCGGCTGCAGGCTCGCTTTAATCTTTTTAAATTCGATATCCATTGAAATCGGCGATTTGGGAAAATTAAAAAATCAGATTTATAAGCAGAATTCATTTCGTATTTTAGTTAATATACGGATTCTAGATATTGGAAGAGGTTTTTTGCAACGCTCTTCGGAGTTTAAATTTAAATTTCAAATAGAAAATAGATTAGATTCGATTTCTAAAACACAATTTTTTACTCAGAAAATAATGATTTCATCTTTTCACAAAAAAATCCATACACATTTTCTAGCCAGCACAAACCGAAAGCTTCATAACACGCGTACTTTATTGACTTTCATTTAACTCCAGCCGAGCGGCGGCGCAACAACGAGCTCTCCCCGAAAAAGCAGCTCTCGAACCCGCTTAAAATCACAAAACTATCTCTAATCCCCAGTGCTCGTCGCGCGCCGCGCTGTTTACCCACACTCGCAAAGAGGCGCGACCAACACGGCGAAAGGAATCGCAGACGGCGGAGGCCGTTCTTTATCACTCGGCGGCGCACCTGCGCGAGGACGCGCGCACTTTAATTTCCTTGCACTCGAGTGCTCTCTCCTCGTGCCCGCCTCTCTCTCTCTCTCTGTGTATACACCCGGAGATAAACGACCGCCGCCAGCAGGTGCTTTTAACGCGCGCCCGTGGCGATAAGCTCCCGGAGAGATTCCGCGCGAGAAATTTTCGGGAAGCGCCACCGAGAAAAATAAAGTCGCCCGGTTTACGCGTTAGGGTTTATATTCCGGCTGAATGCGCGGGGAGCGGCGACGCGAGGACGCGAACGACGCTTCGAGGGGAGGGGAGCTTTTACCGCGGCGGGTGGTGAACTTTTGATTTTATAAGCTGAGCTACGATTCCGAAAGAGGCGGTTTCAATTTGCGCGAATAAAGTGGGCTGCTGGCTGGAATGTGTGAGGCGAGTTTTGATGCAAAGCGCTCTGAATGTTTTATTGTTATATATGATTTAAATATTACCTGGTTTTGGGGAGACATTTGTGAGAAGTAAGAATTAAATATTCAATAAATTTTATTAATATTAAACTACCTTTCGTTCCATCATAAATAATTTAATTTTAAATAAGCTTTTGCAGTATAAAATTCATGTCGTGTCTTTTAAAAAATAAAAATCTACGTGTAAGTCGTTAGCAAGGAGAATTTTTGAAAAATCGCAGAGAAAATAAGGACGTAAATTCAAATATATTTTTAAAATAAGTTTAGTGAAAGCTCCGCGGTGAGCGCATGTACGGGTAGATGTATATCAAGCACGGGACAAGTCTCATTAGACTTCGTATCTGTAAGATAAGTCTTATTAGGCTCGGTACATCTACTTACAAACCCTGTCCTTATTACCTCACAAAGTTTAGTCAAGCTGCCGGCAACTTTCTCCAACTTACGAAGATCAACTTTTTCAGTCACCATATTTCAAAAAGTTCTGAAAAGTTCCCTTACATCCTGGATTATTTCTGTGTAACAACGTACACACACTTTTTATTGCGACAATTTTCAACAAGTATTAGATAAAGCCAATTAAAGGCATCGATAATTACATCGATAATTGCATTTCCCACATTAAAAATTCTCTTGGACGAAAATCCGGTTAAACTACGTCCATTGCCCAAATGTGAAACACAGTTTAGAAAACAGCAATAACACTTAAAAGCACCGTAACAACCCCCGTCGCGCATTATCCATAATTTTTCTGAAATCGGCCGAAAATTTCGATAAACCGCGGGTTCGTAACGGCGCTCATTACACGAAACAGCCATTGAACGCGAGATCTTGCTTGGGGTAGTGTGGGTGTGTGCGTGTGTGTGTCTGCGAAAACGGTCGCAGCGACGGAGTGCCAGAGTCAGAGAGCGACTTATGATTGACGTGCAGACAGGCTTGAGCTTCCTCGGGTAAGGCGGTTAATTAACATTAATTAACATGGCTCGTCGTTTAGATTTCGTTTTCGCCTTTTTTCTTTAATCTCCAGTCGGGATGTTTTTAAAGCGAATTGGGGTTAATTTTTTAAGACGATTATCCGGTAATGGCATTAGAAGTCGTTAATCCGATATGCGATTCATTTTTATAATATTAGTTGGCTCTCATTGAATGTAACTCGGGATTTAATTATTGCCTCGATACGCGCGTCAGTTAATAAATAATCGCCGTTAATATCCGTAGCTCACATTTTTCTCTCGCAAAACTGCCAAGCCTTTATGTTGCCGGTATTTCAAGCGTTTCATTGTGCAAATCTTTTCTCGCGATATCCGCGCGGCACCATCAAAATTTTTAAACTACAAAGCCTTTTATGCTCTCGGACACGCGGCAGAAAAGGAACCCCCCCACCCAGCAATTTTTACGGCGTACAATAAAGTTTGGCCGGGCCGTCTCATCAGAGGCACCTCAATTTATTTTGGCCGGCTCCGAATAAAATCTAAAAAAGGAGCGGGGGAGGGGGGAGGAAGGCTATTTCATTGTTTTGAAGTGAAAAAAACGACGCGGATGGACGGCGCGCATTCGTCATTGCTGAAAAATGACAGGAAAGAGCGCAGACTCATTGTTTCTTTCGCGCCGGGCAGCTCTCCGTGCGAACGAGTTTTTCTTAAAGCGCGCGCGATTTAATGCGCGCCGAGTCGTAAATCTTTCTTTGTGCGAGAAATGTAAGTATGAAAATTTGCTTTCGCGGAATTTTAAACGTTTTATGTGTGTGTGCTCGCGCTAAAAACTGCAATTAGACACAAAGAGGAGAGGAGAGGCTTATTTCTAGTTTGATAGGCGAAAAAGGAAGTTTGTTACGAGGCTCGAAAATTGGTAGTGATAATTTAAGCAAATTTACGGCTGAAAATGTTTTTAATTAAGTATTTACTCAAATACAATTGTACTGCGTAAATTAACGAAACAAAGGGTAGCATGTTTCAGACGTGTAATTAAGAAAGCATAAAGAAGATAAATGACAAGCGCTAACTACGTAACGAATTGCTCTGCAAGCGAAGATATTTTATTGTTCCATTAATTAAATACAAAATTATAAAGCAAAACGTACAGCAGTCCATCATAAAAATAATTAGAATTTAATTATTCGGCAAATATCGTTGCGCTCGCCTTAATTGAAACAAATGCATTCAAACAGCCCCGGCAAACGAGAAAGAACTCATTACACGTGACAACAAAAGGGGCAACCCGAGAGAGCGAGAAGAAGCCAAAGTCGCATATATATTTCCGATTCTGAATGACCATTTTGTGCGTACGGAGGCGATTCCTGCAGCTAACGACCTCGATCTCGAAAAAATGCCGCACACGGCCTAATGGCTTCGAAGTACGAGCCGCCAATCGGAAGCGACGTTGACCCCCCCGGCAGCTGGCAAAAACTCAGGCGCGCCCTTGAACACATTTTTCTCCTTTCCTTTCTTTTCCTGCGAGCTATTTTTGCGAATTTATTATATATACGCCGGGCTCTCCGGATCGATCGGGGCTTCTTTTTTCGGAGAATTCGCCGAGATTGTAAATTTTATCAAGTTTTGACAGTCTCGACGGAGGCATTTTCGTTATATACTTTGGGGGGGAGAATCGTATTTTTTCGCCGATTTATGTCGCGGTTTTTCGCGGTGATGGACAAGCGGTTGGTTTACATCGAAGATGGCCGTGAATCGAATCCTTTTTTCGCGCAAGAAAGAGAGCTGCCAAGGATAAGTGATTGAGAAAGTCGTAAAGTTAAGATTATCATGTATGGTTCTGGTTTAGTCATTCATTTTAATTATTGTTTTCTTGCGTCTTTATTTATTGGAGCGGCTGATTTAAGAGGAAATAGTCATTTCCCGCGAACAAAAGACGTTAGTGATTAGACGGTCTACGCGAATAATGTAATAGTTTGCTGCTAAAGCAGAGAGCTTGTAACACAAAATCGATGCTTCTAAATTAAATTTTATGTTGCTTTATCTGGATGTTATTGATTCGTCTGCTACTAAGAAAATGTATAAGCTCCCGTAAATTCTGCTTAAAACATTAACGTCAGTCAGTTTTACAATTTGCGATCGTTGCAGTCATAAAACCGATTCTTACTACTGTCTAATTCTTTATTAATGATAAGGTTAAAGTAATCTTGAGCGGTTTTCATTGTAAAAGCGCCAAGCAATTCCGCAAAGTCTTTAAAACTGAAAACGCACTTTTACAATTAGAAAATCAATTATTGAAAATGAATAATTGCCAACAATTTTCTTTACGACTTTCGTTCCCTCTCAATCGCGAGCCTTCTGGAAAACGCTGTATATAACCTTTCCAAACTAAAGCACGCAGAATATTTAATTTCCCTTAAAACGCGAGTCCTCGGAGGTGAAAATTACGCTTCTCCTCGGTTCTCCCCTCGAACGGGACGAAATTCCTTGGCGATAGAAGCGATAAAAGGCAAACGATGATCGCGAGAGAGCAATCGATGAGCGAATCGTCGGGAATATTTCTCGAGCGGCTTAATTCTCTCTCTCTCTCTCTCCCTCTGTCTCCCTTATCCTTCGCAGTCATGAAATTACTTCTCGGTAATCAAGCCCCCGAGCTCGCGTTTGCCGTGCTATATCGAGGAGCCCTGAATTCGCCGACGAGCCGAGAACGAAAGCTCACTTCGACGGAGCTTTAGAGGACGAGATTATGCAGCCGTCGAGGGAATATCGCCGAGGCGACGGCGACACTTTCCCGCTCTCGCAATGGTCCGCCGAGGCCTTTTGTCGCGCCCAGCAGGATTAAATAAGAATAGATGCGAGCCGAGAGCCGACAGCTCTTTCCGACGAGCTTTCGAAATGGGGCCTTAATGGTGAAAAGTTCTTTCAACCCCATCCCGTTCTTTCTTGGGCTGATTATAGTTTGGAACGCTTGTTTTATTCAAGCAAATTGCGAGGAATCGATTCCTTCTTTTTTTCCGGATGAATTTTTTAAATTGAAAGCCGAGTAGTCCTTAATTAAGATTAAAATTAAAAAAAATATCTCGAATCGATAACTTTTTCTGAAGCGTCTACCCCAGCTGCTCTTCAATTATACGAATGAAAGAGCGAAGGATTTCGCGAGCGCGCGAATAATGAAAATGTAGCTCCAAAGGCGGAAAAAAAAGAGTCGAGCAGGAGGAGTATATACGCAGCCTGAAAACTTATCGCGAGCAGTCATTCCAACGAGAGAGAGGAATATCGCAAAAAGGGAAAAAAAAAGGCCACCGGAATGTAACGTCGAGAAGAATGGGGGAAAAGGAATACATTTACGCGTCGCTATATAAGATATACAAATGAAAGCAGCATAGAAGCGAGCATTAAGGAAGGCAAACCCGATGAAGGGATTGAAAAACAAAGGGTGAAAGGGGATATGAATAAAGCGACTGGCATGAAAGAGGGAAAATTGAACGTCTATGCAGCCGTAGGCTTCACAGTCGAGAGACGTGTATACATATATATGTATACACAGTTTGCGCGCGCACGCGAGCACGAGCCTCGAAATAAGGGAGAAAGAGGTCGTAAAGGGAGATAGAGTAAATTGTATTATTTCGAAGCCGGTAAACGCGCCAAAAATCAACGCTTCTATTGTGCAACGAAATACTGCAATGGCCTGCAATGCGGTCTCTCGTTATCTAAATGTTGCCGACCGAAATTAATATAATATATATACCGAACAGCGCCTCTGCGCTCTCGAATTTCCAGGCCGTAAACTCCAAATGACATCTTTATTTTAACGGCGTAAAAAATTCAAAAAAGGCAAATAAACCTCAATAATAGCGCGTCGGCCGAACAGGACAAGGAGAAAAGCGTAAAAAGGACAGCTGCACGTATATATATACAGGAGACCGTTAGCATACAGAGCCTTGTTAGTCACTCCTCCAGACAAGGCTCGCGTGTGCTCGCACCAGCGTGCGTGCATTTTCATAGAGCCGCGTGGCTTATCGGGGGGGCCTATGGAACTCGGAGGAGGAAAAGCGACGAAGGGATCGAGGGTGCCATGCTTTGAAGGCGTCGAGTGTGTCTCGCCGCGGGTATTAAGCACCTTGGATAAGACTAATCTATGGAGGAAGAACGCCGCGTTTGTTTGCCGCCGGTCCTTTTTTTTTTCGACGGAGGTCGTATCTGAAATGATAGTTTTTCTGTCCTTTTTTTTAAGAGGCTATATAGTTTTTCAATTTTTTTTATGTAAATCGGGCGTTTTCGTATCCGCTATTGTGTTATTTCGACGGCGGATGTTGCGATTGCGTGTTTTAATTAAAGTTAAACGTATCTCCTTTTTTTTCGAGATTTAATGACTTTTCAGGTTATAAAGAGGTACTTTGCTCTATACATAGTAGCTAGTTGAATCTGAAGATTATGAGATCAATTAAGATTAGAAGAACCATGAGTGGCTGCTTTTGAAACACTCCAATTTAGCTAATTTTACGACTTTTGATAAATATGGCTTTCAAATTCAAGCTCTTTCTCTAGAAATTCTCATTAAGCGAAATGCTATACTTTTTATTTTCTTCAAAAACTTTATTAACAACAGCGAATATAAAAACTAAAATTCCTGTTCTTGATAAACATTTAAGAGTATTTTGTAAACTCGTGAAAATTTTTACAATTAATCTTCTTCAATTTGAAAAAAATTTCACCTCATCGTTACGTGCCGATAAGTTAAAATAAAATGGAAAATCAATGCCTCAATACTTTATCATAGTTAAGCAGCTCAAAATCGAAAGTAACGTTTGCTTCTGAAAAGCATTTTTCTCAATTACGCACATTGTAAATGTGGCGTTAACTCGCGCATCGAGCCATAAGTCATCGCTCTTTCTTGGCGCGCTATCATTTATCAAGACTTCAAAAGCTCCAAAGAAACTCATCGCCGCTTTGGCGCTTCTCCCGGCTGAAATGCGCGCGTATATAACCGAGCCGCCCCAGTAAAAAAGTACGCAGCGACATAGAATGCACACAGACCCGCGACTCTAAGTGAATTCTTTTTTTTTTTTTTTTTTATTTTTTACATCCTCTCTTTCGGTGCGTTAGTATTCAAGGCGTATAAAGACTAAAAAGGCAGCGAAATAACAGAGCGAAGAAAACTAACGAGAACTCGAGCTAAAACCGAGGAGGATACTACGTTTAAAAGGCCTTTAAAAAAATAAGAGTGTCGCTAAATGGATATACAAAACGAGGCGCGGCTGTTTATTTGTTTTTTTACGACTGGGAATAAATGCTTCAGAGGGAGATCTTAATTTTTGAACGTGTTTTAACGCTGTTCGCTCGCTGTATCTTTGCATTCATTTATTCACAACCGTACAACAACATTTTCAATTGGCAGTTATCTCAGCTCTTGCTCGCAATACTTTTTAAAGAATAAAAAGCAACTCCGACATTTGCCTTTTTCCCCTCTTACACGGAAAGAAATGTTATATCAACAATTAAAATAACTCCATCAAAAATTGCAATAGTCAATCGTAATTTTGTTAC
>UCOL01000602.1:0-58284 GCA_900474335.1 Ormyrus nitidulus
CGTCTAATAAAGGCAGAAAACTGGCGGAGCGAGAAAACTCGTAGGGTTTCGGAGAGAGAGAGAGAGATATATATCCGAGGCTTTATATGAAAAAGTCCGAAAGCTGCAGCGATTTACGGAGAGAGAGAGAGAGAGAGGGAGGGAGAGCGAAAATGTCAAGTGGGAGATCGAGCGAGAGAGAGAGAGAGAGAGGGAGGGTCAAAGGCGACGCCGCGCGAGGAAGCGCGCGCACACACGCACGCACATTACGTGAGCCTGTCGCTTAGGTATGTAAATATGGAACAATATTCGTATATATGTATGTATAGCGTGTAGATGAGGCGGATGAATGGAGATCAATGGCGATGAAAACACTAGTCTATAATTAAGTATTATACCTACCGTACACACGAGATTGTCGCGAGATGAGAGTGTACAGTGTGAGCTCGTTTTAATATATATGAGGAAAATAATAACAAGATGAGATTATAAAGAGAAAAAAAAAAAATTTTAAAATCGAGGTCGACACTATTGCCATCATCATCGTTGTATATCGGCGCCGCCAATCATTGCGATTATTATCTCCCTTTTTGCATTTCCGTTTATTTATATATATACACGAATACCATCGAGGGTCCAGGGCACTTCAGCGCTACTTCCGAGAGATATCTTTTTTCACCGACGCGCCGCCGGCTCGCTTTATTTTCACGAGTCTCGCAGCAGCCCTTTACATCCCTCGTTCTTTTCCGGGTATAAAAGCGCGAGGGACGCGCGCACCGATCGCGCCGGCGCGCCTCGACCGAAGCTTCCTGCGGCCGATACGACAAAGGCCGCACGCAACGCGTAAACCAAATCCGAGTCTTCTCTGCGTTGTCTTTATTTTTTTTTTTTATTTTCGCGCAAAATCTCTTTGCAGCTGCTTTCTGTATCTGGTATTATCCTGGTGCACCGCGCGGCCCGCAATCGCCGCGCAATCTTTTTGTTTCGTTACACGTCAAATTCCGTTCCGTTCCGTTGGAACTGGTTAAAAACTGTTATCATTGTGAATATAAAAACAACAACTTTTGTTCTCAGACTTCTTTGATAATACATGATGTGAATATAACAGATGATACGCTTGTTTTTTATTATTAGATCTATCATCCCAGCCCCGACATATCCCTCTCGATTAACAAAGGTGAATCATTATATTGTTTCGAGTGACTTATCAATTGCTTATATAAACCATATCATTTGATTCGATAGAGGACAGAGAGACGCTGGGCAAAACTAACGAGGCTACGCGTCACACGGGAAGGCCAGCCTTTTTTTTTCTTCTCTCTCTTTTTTTTGAAAGGAGTGGGAACGAGAGAGCGTCGCGTGTGCGCACGCGTTCCGTTCGCTCGCTCGTCGTTCCCGCATGGTCGATATACTCCCTCCCCCCAGTTCCCAGCCCCCGTCGCCCAGAAATTCACCTGACCACTTGCCCGATTACGCGCGCAAAAGCTCGAGGAAAAGCTCGTCTACTCAGGTTCGGCCGAAATGCCGAGTGCAGTGCAATTCGATGCCAAGCCCGATCGCTTCTCATATAATACCTGTAAACCCCCTTCGTTCCTTTCACCATTGAATCGACCTCTCTCCCTTGAATTTTCTTTGAAGAGAGCTAAACCGAGCCCGGGAGTACAAAGGAGGCTGGATGCACTCGATTGCCTGGCTACCTCGGCATCTACTTATTGCGCGCCTGAAAAGTAACTCGAACGGGACGAGTAGCGAATTAATGCACGGAGAAGGTAAGTGTCAAAAGCTCTAAATTCCAGCCGTACAAAGGGGATCAAATGCAGGTTTCACTTTTCTTTGGCGGATTCATTACGCCGCCAAGCTTAATCTCCGCGTGAATAATTACTGTTTTGCAAAAACTTTTTTAAACTGCGGGAATTGCAGCGTAATTAGTCATACCTTAAATATATGAGAGTTTTGCATGCCTTTTTTTTTCAACGGTGAAAAATAATTGCTGTATATTATTTGAATCTAATGTTGCGCCATAAACTCGCGGCTATTAATATTGCCGTTGCATGCACGTTACCTCCGGTTTATTAATGACGCCAGTGTAAAAAATAAACTGCTTAATTTGAAACAGGTAATAAAATATTTAATGTCAACATCGAAATGTACATTAATATAAAATGAATACAAACTAAAAAAACTTTTTACGGTTCGCATCGTAATGGTTGAATTAATTTCATTAGGTTTTACGGCGAAACCAAGCACGTAAACAAGTAGTTTTAACTTTTATCAGCTGATATTAAAAAATAAAAAAGTTTTTGTCCCTCGTCAAGTAAAAACAGTCAAAAACTAAACTCTTCTTTAGATCGGAATTTTAATATTTAATATTGCATCCTTTTTAGGGATTCTCGATAGTCCACTATTGCTTGTTACACAATAAAGATACTAAAATTTGCAGGCGCCGTCATTTGTCTTCCCTTTAGGGGCCCGCAATCGCTCTTCTTTACTTACTGTTTATAGAGCCCGGCGTTGCTCTTTTATTTTTGATTGAGCCTCCCACTTCATCATCCTGCGCGTGTGATGTGTGTTTACCAGCAATGTGTATACATATATCTACGACGATTTCACCGTCAGATAGAGTACGTTGGACCTTTCGTGAACGAGTGCAGTTTAAAAGTCTTGCCTGTACACTTTTTGATAGTCATTAGTTTTGAGTCTATTAGCCGGCCGTTAATCAAATCACAGTCAGCTGAGAGCGCGAGATAAATTATCAAACTGATTAAACAATTATCTCGTCGTTTAAAACAATAAAAAGTTTTCAATAAAACTATTTCCAATTCATTGCGGCGAGTACTTCGGCGACCCATTGATTCAATTTTGCTCTTAAACTTCCTGGTACGACTGTGCGTATCTGCGAATTGGGAATTATCTCTGTCTCTAAAAAAAAAAACGGCGTAAAAACCGAATCCAAAAATTATCTTCAAGGTATAATTTATGAGAAAAACATTCAATAAAATTTATTAAACAATAACACTTAATAATTAAGGAAGTACAGAATTCTGACGCGACACAAGATAGTCTTGTTTACACATGCAGGCGAAAAGAAATACGTTGGACAGCAACAAGTATAAACGATAAACAGGTCTGTTTGTAAATTTACATGACATGCAAAGGAACAACAACAACTAATAAGGAAGGAGGTGGAATTCTTCATATCCTAATGAATCGAAAGGCTGGTTTAGGGAGAGCGTCCTTTTGACCTCGATCGCGAACTCTATCAGAGTTTTTAGCGCGCGACATTCCTCTCCTTTTGTGCATTTTACCGGATTCGGGACGATTCTCCTTGTCGGCGTCCTCGGCTCCGAGCGTCGCGCTCGACGATGCCCAAAGGGCGATGCCGCTGTCCTCCCACACTTTGCTCGCCGGCTTCTCCTTCGATCTCTTCGCGTCCTCGGGCTCGTAAATCAATTTGCGTGGCTTCAGACCCTCTCGGCGAATGTGTGTCTTGGCCTTCTTCGGTGCGCCCGGTATTTGCGGCTCTGCGTATTTCATCGGGGGAGTTTTCTGTCAATCGGGAACGGATTTTTTTTTTTTTTTGAGGTTAGGGCCATTAAACATTTTGCAAAGTAATCTTTTCAAATCAAGCCCTCTTTCAAGAAATTTACAAATTTAAGGGTAAGAAAGCGTTAAAAGATTTAGAAAATTTTTGTTGAAAAGTAACTTTTCTTTCGACTTACTTGTAAATTAAAAATGCTAACGAATTTCTGCCATTCCGCATCCCTACTATCCGAATCTCCTAATCGTTGCATTTTTTTCTCGAAAAATAGGATTCTCTATGTCTTTGTGCAAGTATAAAGGTACGAAGAGAAGAGAAATTTTTCGAAAGGAGCTCGACGGAATGCAACCGAAAATTTAAGCACGCGAAAGCTGCCAGCGGATGCAGATCTGGAGATGAATTTTTTACGACTGCATATCACATTACGCACACTTGCATGTGGCGCGCTCGGTTGGCAAGGCACACGTGCTGTTTAGGTTAGATTTACTGCCGGAGTCAAATGTTGGAATCGGTAAAGAGCTTGAAAAACCTGCACTGCAGTCAAACAATTGATTTTTTCCCGTTTTTTTCACCTCGTCCAGCGAAACTTTTCCCCTAAATTATTCAAATTTAAGAACGCCGAAAGTTTGTACTTTAGGGCTTGGAAAAAATTTTTAATCAAGCCGAGAATGCTAAATTATTATATAGGGGGAAAGAAAAAAAAATGAAGCGCCCAGGCTCGGTGAAATTGAGCTTGACGAAGGATATAAGCAGAGGCAGCGGCGAACAAAGACGAATTTTCGTTGCAAGATTCAACGAGCTTTTAGGCTAAATTGCTATGCTTTCCCGCGCAGAACGATTCTTCTGTAATGCATGCGATTACCGTAGATCGACTGGCCCTCCTTCTTTTTTGCCTTCGTGAAAGCTTCAAGCCACTCGAGGAGGCAGCTTACTTTAAAAAGGAAAGCAGCGCTCTAATATATAGTAATAAATACCCAAATGGAAATCGCACTCTTTTAAACTTGATGATTGTCATTAATTTTCGCTTTGCAATGATCGACACCCTAGCTGGGCGACAGACAATGGAAAACGTAAGTATTATCAAAGCTTTTGAATTCTAATATATTATACTATTTCAATTACAAAGAAATTTTTAATCAATTAATTTAATGCCCGTATTATAATTAAGTAAATTGAATGCAGAAATTATGCAACCTATTATTCATATTATACCATAAATTTTTATTCATAAATTTTTAAGTAATCAGCTCTTATTATAATGAGATATCATTAGCGACTGCTATTATAGTAAACTCGCATAAAAGTACTGGTCTCAATTTCGTAATAGAATTTTTCATACGAAAAAATCCCTTCACTAAAAAGCATTATTATACGATATTACATCATTTTGGCATACTTAATGAGCGTTATTAGCTCGCGGATTAGCCGTAATAGACTCTTTACTTAATAACTGGAATTTGATCGAATTAAACCTTCGAGTTTGAAATTGAAATTCTGGAATCTCAAAATTGACGAGCGTGAAAGCAGTCGCAAATGGATATTTTCATATCGTTCCATTTTCATCACTATTTTAATTTTTGAAAAATCCCATTACCCAGTTATTATCTTGCCATTATCGGAGACCAAACGACTATATCATACCTAGCAACCACCTCGCGCTTCATGTTCTCCGGGTATATACTCGAGATTGCCCAGTCTATTTCGTTTCAAATCCAAGTTTGAAGGTAACGAAATCCGGTGAAAAATCCCGAGCATGCATCCGGAGTAGATGAAGCGCGAGGAGGTTGCTATTAGGTATGATAGTCGTTCGGGGTATGTTTGACTTGATTATCCAGCCGCTATCCATTCGAACGCGAAGCGCGCCTTTAAATTCTGGTTAATAAGTATAAAATTAAAGTCCATTACGTTTAATCCGCGAGTTGCTAACGACTTCTTTAAGGAGCATAATGTTCTTCCGTTGCTAAATCATAGGGTAGGATTAAAAGTTCGCTATCATTAAGTAGGCCACTATAATGTAGATTTAGGTATTAGAGATGCAAGATTGCGTGGGTTTTGCTCGGAATAATCTCAGGCTTTTTTCTTTTCAAATTTATGCCATAAATTTAGAACGAAACCATTTCCGCCTCGCAATTTTTGACGATAAGTGAGCAATGTTTTAACAATTAATTAAAGTATCGCATAAATTAATTTTGAAAATTGAGCTGACGCGATTTATTTTCGAGCATGCAGACTATTGAGTATAGAACGGGAATAAATGCAGCAGTCGACAAAGGATCGCTCTCGATTCCTAAACGGAAATTTTTGAAAATGCGAGGCAGCGCGGATAAATTTGCCGCGCAACTAGGCTGTGTGTCTCTCGAGCGCTCCCTCCGGTCTCCGCGCGCTATTTTTATCGCGCAGCATTACCCCTTTGCGTCTCCTTGTGCGTGCACTGCTCTCTCTTTCATTGATCTGCTCCCGCGAATTGCCGCTTAAATCTCTGCGGGCTCGAAAAGTGGAGCTCGAGTGCGAGGGATCGCGGCAGGTGGAAGTTTGCAGAGAAATAAGCCCCCTCGCCGGAGGCTGAATTAAAGAGCGGGATTTATTTCTTTCTCCCCTCCGACTCTCGATCGACTTTCGAATTTAGCGAAAATGCCGCAGCGACAATAATATTGCACCGCGGGAATAAAAATTAACAGCTCTCGCAGCGCCTTATTTAGTTTTCGCCGCTTTCGCTCAATCGGCGCTCGGGCCTCGTAACCTTCGCCTCGGCCTTGAGTCGGTCAAAACTTGGGAGAGCTGCTCAATGGGAAACTTGGAGGAATTCCCCAGGGCGAGTATCGATAACCAATTCGAAAAGTCGACAGTCGGTCGCGTGCCGCGAGCGTAAATATATATATATAATAAAAGCGGCACAAGGCCGGCACGTGTGTGCCTGGAAAAGGAGGAAAAGCCGCCGCCGCCGTCGCTGCAATGAAAAATGAGCTTATCGGCTCGGTATGTATCGATTTGGGGAGAGAAGCTCTCTCTCTCGCCGCGCGCGCCGATCGATGGAGCCGCGTAAGTGTCTGGCCGCTAATTGGCAAAGGGCAGAAAATAGATGAGGCTTTGGCCGGGAGACAGGTGACGAGTCGCGCCTGGCTGCGATCGGGTCATCCCCGCGGCAACCGGCGACCAAACAAAAATAAGCCGTCGCCGGCCGACGGGAAGGGGCCGTGGACAGTGTCCAGTCGTCGCTGCTTCCGCCGGCATCCCAGGAGCATGTCGGTCGGGCCCGCTCGCCTGCTCCTCCTGCTCCTGTCGCTCGGGGCTCCGGGCTTACGGGTTGCGGCCCAGCAGCAGCAGCCCAGCCGACCCGTCAACGTTTGTAAGTACGACTTGATTATCTTTTTCCTTTTTAGTCTTCTTAACGAATTCCTTTTGTATTTTTCTAGAGAAAGTAATTGTTTTCATTTTGCCGAGTATAAACTAATTACGGTGAAATGATAACTCGCCTTCTTTATCTTTTTATAATACCCACTGCACGCGAAACATTGTTTTAATAACAATGGAATCGAGCTCAGTTTTAATTTCGAAAGGTATAATAAGGCCCCAATGCGTTTTCAATGCACAGCTTATTTAATTTCCATCCAGAGATCAATATTTCTGTATTTATTTCATGTACCTAATAGATTCTCTCCCGAAGTTTGAAAAAAAAAAAACACGAATTTGACGGACGCTGGTACGTAGATATTCGCCAGTGAAACTGACGCGCAATTTCGCCAGTGGGTTATTCGCGCGGGACTCGCGGAATACGCCTCGGTGTGCGTATGCACATGATGCAAATGACGATTTGATAGCGCGTCGAGCGCGCGTCATTGCCGGTTTTTCGACGCCTCCACGTCCGTCATATACGCGTACTCTCCATTTGAACGGACAGTCGGCTGTTACAGCCTGCATTCGTCATTCGGTATTACACGCCTGTCGGCAGGAGAGTCGGCGCGGTCATTCGCGCGCTCGCCGATTAAATTGAGCGAAATTATTATTGTACGTCAATTTTATTCGAGAAGAGAACGCAGGTATCGGCAAGGTCAGTCTTAAATGGCTCTCGCTCCTTTCCTTTTCTCAAGTGCATTCGAAAGCCGGGCAGAAATCGATAAATCAATAGGACAGCCCTGGGCAAAGGTAAAAAATATTTTCCGCCGGTTCTTCGAGCGATTGAACGTCGGGCTGTGTATTAAAGCGTTCGCGCGACGTTACGTGCCATACATTTTGATTAAAAGCTGGATCGCGCGCTCCGATAATCAAGAAGTCGAGCACCAATCGTGTGCACTGCAGTCGCTTAGTTAGGCAGGAGTAAACACTGAATCGTCACTGCCGACCGAGCCATCGAGGCCGTTAAACCGCGCTAATAAAAAAGAAATGCGTCACACACATATATATATGCACGGGATGCAGTTTACAATATGCGCCGCGAAGAATTCTTCCCGGCGGCAGCAGCCCTATCGGGGGGGATTGCTATTTTTGACCTACTTCTCTCGCACCCTCTCGAAACGCGGGCCTGGAAAAGATGCGCACGAGCCCATAAATCCCTCGAACAATACCTTTCTTTTCCCGCGGCAATCTTTTGTCGCGCCTCGCTGTATGGAATACTTTATTTTTCTTCTTAATACCGGGGACGCTGCACCGCGGCTCGCGCCTCCGGAATATTCGCCCCGGCGGAACTTTTATATTTACGGACGCGATAAACTCGGAATTATAATAATGTTAAAAGGCCGCCGCGGTACTAGATTCTTTTGGGGGGGGGGGGGGGATCTGCTTTTTTGAGAATATTTCTGTAGGAAGGAATTAACGACGGCGTGTTGCTCCCCATCCGAGGCAACCCTCGCCTGCCTTTTTTCCGCCGGTTACATTGTAGGCTGAACGAAGAATGCGAAATAGCTATATTGCTCTTTCAATCGAAGAAACTCGAAAATTGCTGCCGGAAACATAAATCGAGAACCAGATTTTAATCACGTTAAATGGCAGCGAGGGGAGAGAGATGAAAAGAGTAAGTTTCCTGGAAAAACATTTGGCGAACAACGTTGTTTATGGCTTCGGGAGTATCGCACACGTACAACTATACTAATTTCAGTCTTGCGTTTCTCCGCATGTAAATATATTTCACCTGCGACGTTGTTCTCTCTCTCTCTCTCTCTCTGTCTGCGTGCTGTATTTTATTGCAGCGCGCATGAATGGCTCGCTTGCTTTTTAGGACTCCTTTAATGAATTTCATCTCGAGATTTATATTTCTCGATGTCGCGGATCTTGTTATTATTATTTGAGAATAAAAGCGCGCGCATAAATTTCCTCTCTCGAAAAATATAAAGACTCGCCCTTTTAAAGCGCGACGGCAGCTGCCAGGCTACACTATTTTCTCATTTTTCTCCTTCTAGTCGAGAGCTTTAATCAATAAAGCTCTGTTACATGAACTAAATATAAAAATAAGTGCTCTCTGAAAGCAGCTCGAATTACATGCACCGCGGAGAATCGTTTCTCCGAATTAGTTTAGGAAATTAAAGCTGAGCTGCTAATAATAGACGAGTGCCTTCCTCCGCCTCCTCACATCCGGCACTGTTAAAGTTTAAGATGGCATTTATATTTGCAGTCGTGATCAATGACGTCGACAATGACGTGGCAAATAAAAGCGTGACGAATTCTTTAAAGGCCCTGAAAGATAAGTACCCCGACAAGCTCGGACAGGTGTACGTCGCTCAGATAAACGTCAGCGACTCGACGGAGACGCTGAATAGCATCTGCACGGCATGGAAGTCCGCCCTGCTGGAGAATGAGGACAAGATCCCGGACTTTGTCCTGGACACGACGACTTACGGCGTCGGCGCCGAGACGGTCAATCGGTTCACCGCCCTCCTCGGCATACCCACCCTCTCGGCCCAGTTCGGACAGGAGGGCGACCTGCTGGGATGGCGCGAGATCACCGAGGAGCAGAAGCGTAAGCAATCCCTCCCCCGAGTGTCCCCGTTTCCAAATCTAGCTTAACGACCGGCCACTGCTCGCAGAGTACCTCGTGCAAGTGATGAACCCGGCCGACCTGATGCCCGAGGTCGTCCGTCAGCAGTGCTCCCTCTTCAACATCAGCAACGCCGCGATCCTCTTTGACGACAACTTCGTCATGGACCACAAGTACAAGAGCCTCCTCCTAAACGTCCCGACGCGCCACCTGATCGTCCAGGCGCGCGAGCCCGGCGAGCCCCTCCAGCGTCAGATCTCGAAGCTCCGCGACCTCGACATCGTCAACTTCTTCGTCCTCGGCAGCGAGCAGACCATCTCGGCTGCCATCCAGGCCGGCAACCAGCTCGGCTTCACCGGGCACAAGTACGGCTGGTTCGGCGTGACCCTCGCCGAGGACTTCACCGCCCGCTGCCCCGACTGCAAGAACGTCAGCCTGATGCTCTTCAAGCCCCAGCTCGCCAAGAACCAGCAGCGGCTCAGCGAACTCACCAGCAAGGGCGCCCTGCCGAAGCCCCTCATCAGCTCGGCCTTCTACCACGACCTCGCCCAGCTCGGTGTCCTGGCGATGAAGGCGGCCATCGACGCGGCCGAGTGGAGGCGTCCCCGATTCATCGACTGCGACGAGTACAACGAGAACGCGAGCCTGCCGGCGCGCAACCTCGACCTCCTGCGCCGGCTGAAGCAGGTCTCCACCGACGCGGGCAGCGGCTTCGAGCCGACCTACGCCGGATTCTACTGGGAGAGGAACGGCGTGAGCCGCGCCCAGTTCGAGGCCCAGGCCGTGCTGCTGCAGATCCGGGACTCGAAGCTCGTCAGCGAGGACGTAGTTGAGACCTGGCATGCGGGCATAGAGTCGCCCCTGAAGGCAAGCGTCGATCGCGCGAGCGCCCGCGAGCTCACCGATTAACCTTAAGCGTCAATTGCTTTGCAGGTGGACAACATGGACAAGGCCGGGAACCACACGGCCGTGACGAGCTACCGCGTCGTCACCGTGATCAAGCCGCCCTTCGTCATGTACGACAACAAGACGGGCAACTGGAGCGGCTACTGCATCGACCTCCTCAACAACATCCGCGAGCACGTCAAGTTCGAGTACGAGATACGCGAGGTCGAGGACAAGGAGTACGGCAACATGGACGAGGACGGCAACTGGAACGGCATGGTCAAGGAGCTGAAGGACAAGAAGGCCGACATCGCCCTCGGCGCCCTCGCCGTGATGGCCGAGCGGGAGAACGTCATCGACTACACGGTCCCGTACTACGACCTCGTCGGCATCTCGATCCTGCGCAAGAAGCCCAAGACAACCACCTCCCTCTTCAAGTTCCTCACCGTCCTCGAGACCGACGTCTGGCTCTGCATCCTCGGCGCCTACTTCTTCACCAGCCTGCTCATGTGGATATTCGACAAGTTCTCGCCCTACAGCTACCAGAACAACCGGGAGAAGTACAAGGACGACGACGAGAAGCGCGAGTTCACCCTGAAGGAGTGCCTCTGGTTCTGCATGACCTCGCTGACCCCGCAGGGCGGCGGCGAGGCGCCGAAGAATCTCTCGGGCCGCCTCGTGGCCGCCACCTGGTGGCTCTTCGGCTTCATCATCATCGCCTCGTACACGGCTAACCTCGCCGCCTTCCTCACTGTCTCGAGGCTCGAGGCGCCCGTCGAGTCCCTCGAGGATCTCAGCAAGCAGTACAAGATCCAGTACGCCCCGATCCTCAACTCCTCCGAGTACCGGTACTTCGAGCGCATGGCCAACATCGAGAAGAAGTTCTACGAGATCTGGAAGGACATGAGCCTGAACGACAGCCTGCCGGATGTCGAGCGGGCCAAGCTCGCCGTCTGGGACTATCCGGTCAGCGACAAGTACACCAAGATGTTCCAGACGATGGAGGACACCAAGTTCCCCCTGAGCATGGAGGAGGCGCTGGCGCGCGTCCGCGCCGACGGCCCCACCGAGTTCGCCTTCATCGGCGACGCCACCGACATCAAGTACCTCGTCATGACCAACTGCGAGTTCATGCAGGTCGGCGAGGAGTTCTCCAGGAAGCCCTACGCCATCGCCGTGCAGCAGGGCTCGCCGCTCAAGGATCAGTTCAACAACGCGTGAGTATTATTTATTATCACTGAGAAAAAAATTTCTTGAAATATCAAAGAAAACTTCGTTGCGGGCAATCGGTTAAATATTTTTTTTTATTCAAAGAAAACAGTCTTTAATTCAAAGAAACCACCTTTTAATGGAGAGAAATTTTCTTTGTTTAAAGAAACTTTCTTCCCATTAAAAAGTGGTTTCTTTGAATTAAAGACTGTTTTCTTTGAATAAAAAAAATATTTAACTGATTGCCCGGAACGAAGCTTTCTTTGATATTTCAAGAAATTTTTTTCTCGGTGCAGCGACATACATAATATATCGAGTCATTCTCAATACGACACTCTGCCCTTCCAGCATCCTCATGATGCTCAACCGGAGGAAGCTCGAGAAGCTCAAGGACCAATGGTGGAACAAGAACCCGATGAAGCAGAAGTGCGACAAGCCGGAGGACCAGAGCGACGGCATCAGCATCCAGAACATCGGCGGCGTCTTCATCGTCATCTTCGTCGGCATCGGGCTGGCCTGCATCACCCTCATATTCGAGTACTACTACTACCGCTACCGGCCCCAGAAGAAGCAGCAGCACGACAAACAACACCGCAGCTCGAAGCCGAGATCCGCGCAGAGCATCAAGTCGATGAAGTTCCATCTAAGACCCGCCCCGACTCAGACGCTCGAGCCGACCAACTATCGGTCCAGGTTCTGAATTCGCGGCGACGGGGAGGGGGCGTTTCCGGTTTGATTGATATCGCGCCCGACACTCTCTACACGTGTGAACGAATTTACTCGTCAGAGGAGCTGCCTTCGTACGATCCAATCCAGTATTTTCCGTCCGTCGTCCGTTCCCAACGTTCGTTTACGGTCCTTTGTCTTTACTTTTATTCACTGAACTTGATGCGGTTTGTTTTTCATCTGCGTTAACACTGCGTAATGGTATTGACGTTTCAACGCACAAGGATGATCGACTTGTACGAGGATCGCGGGCGCCTCTGATGTCGGATTTAATTTTTCTGACCAATTCCAATGTTTCATCAGTGAGAAATTAACGGGTTTTAAACTTTGTTATGTGTAAATCTGAAATCGAGTTATGTGAATAAACGGATTGAAAAAGAAAAAGCTTTGTTTTTACCTTTAATTAAATTCCCAATTTTTCTTGGCGAAATTCCACGATGTTATTATAGGATGTTATTAAAAAATATTTATCTCCTCCAAAGTTATGCGAGATTAAATTAATACTAAAAATGGCAAATATGTTTAAATCGTTAGTTCATTTTTGAGGAATTTTATCCGATATTTCATAATAAAGCATTTTTAATCCAACTAGTCTTCAATTAAAGTTCTTGCTACATACTTTAATTTAAGCTTTCGTTCAATACGCTATGAGAATTCTAAGTAACGAAAATAATTAAATTTTTGGTAATCGCAATTTTCCCCTAGAATTTTCGAAAAATGCTCCTAACTCTGCTAAAGTACCAAAACGGTGAGACTTGCGTCTTCTTCTTTTGGATAAGAGGTAAAATTTTTGCACCCACTCATTGTAAGTGGCCAGTAGCATCATCCTCGTTGCTTTAAGAAAGGTAATAAACCTGTTTTTTTACTGCGCAAACTCGCTGGCGACGTTTAAAATATTCTTAAAAATTGGCACGTATATTATGCAGCCCCAGCAATAAAAAGTATATGAAAAAAATATTTTTCTATCGATTGGAATGCGAGAAACAAGCTTTTTTTGTCCTCTGACATAATTGACGTTTTCCTCGCGAAAAGCACGTACAAATCGATTGATTTCCGCAGCCATAAATTCTAAATACCGCTGCTATTAGCTCGGAGAATTGAAATTTCAACTCGCAACCTTCATTTTTCCTGCATATTACGTATAGCAGCGCGCGATTCTGACAGCTCTCCCTCTTTCTCTCTCTCTCTCTCGCGGGAAATGAATCCGGAATAGCCGATAAATTACTTCAGGATAAAAATGAATGATTCGTCGAAAAGGTATCGGGTGGTCACGATACCGAAAACGCCGTTCGTCATTTACGAGGAGGATAAAAATGCGTACAGCGGCATGCTGATCGATATTTTGAACGAGGCTGCGAGACGTCTGAATTTCACGTACGAAATCTACGCGGAGAGCGACGGCCAATACGGGTACATAAGCGCGGATGGAAATTGGAACGGAATGATGAGGGAATTGAAGGAGAGAAGAGCAGATATCGGCCTCGGCGCCGTTAGCGTCATGTCGGAGCGGATGAAGGTTGTCGATTTCACCGAGCCTATCTTCACTGCGGGGATCTCGGTTCTCATGCAAAAACCAATTGCGCAAACCTCCCTTTTCAGGTATGCACATAGTTGCAGTATTCGCGCAGATTGTTCAAAAAGTTTACAAAGGAAAAGTGCAATTTTTATTCTTGTTTAGGTTCTTGACAGTATTAGAGAGCGACGTTTGGCTGTGCATCGTCGGTGCTTACTTATTCACGAGTTTGCTCTTGTGGGCCTTTGACACTTGGTCGCCTTACAGCTACCAAAACAGCAAGGAGAAGTACAAACACGACGCGGAACAGCGAATTTTCACGCTTAAGGAGTCGCTCTGGTTCTGCCTGTCCTCTCTGACGCCGCAGGGCGGCGGCGAGGCGCCGAAAAACTTGTCGGGACGATTGGTGGCCGCGACCTGGTGGCTCTTCGGATTCATCATCATCGCCTCCTACACGGCCAATCTCGCAGCCTTTCTCACCATCTCCAAAATCGAGAAGAACATCGAAACCTTCGGCGACCTGATATCGCAGTACAAGTACACTTACACGGTCATCGAGAATTCGTCGACGTACCGATACTTTCAGAGAATGAACGACATCGAACAGAAATGCTTCGAGTTCCGTAACTTTTTCTTCTCGCTATACACGCTTTGCTTCATCGTAGAGATTAATTTCGGAATGGTTTTCCTTTTCAGAATGTGGAAAGATATGGCTTTGAACGACAGCCTCAGACCTTACGAGAGAGCTCAATTGGCCGTCTGGGAGTATCCCCTGAGCGACAAGTACATCAAAATCTTTTCCGCCATCAATCATCACGCGATGGTAAAAAATTTATCCGAAGGCCTTGAAAAATTACAAGCGCCGGATTCCAAATTTACTTTAATTACCGAAGCCAGCGACGTCAAGTATCAAGCTATGATCAATTGTAATTTCAAAGAGATCGGACCGGAATTTTCAAAGAAGCCCTACGCCATTGCTCTTCAAAAAAATTCTCCCCTCACCAAGCAGCTCAACGACGTGTAAGTTCTGTCTGATCTATTTCCCTTTTCAGTTTTTAAATTTAAACTACCTTCTTTTCAGTCTTAATAATATGACTAGGGAAAATCTCTTCAAAAAAATAAAAGATAAATGGTGGAAAAGTAATCAGAAGGAAGAAGAATGCTACGATGCAGACGATGCAAACGGTATCTCCATTTATAATATCGGCGGAGTGTTCGTTTTAATTGCCGTAGGTATTATCGTTGCAATTCTCACCTTAATCTACGAATACTTTTATTACAAGTACTTTAGACAAAAATTCGAAAAATTTTTCAGAAATTTGAAAAAACAGAAAATTTTTCAACAATCCTCGCAAAATTGTTAAATTGTTTTTCATTACACTCAATCCACTAGTGTGAATTGCGCACAAAATTATCCTTCCGATTTTTAACGACACTGCTTAGAAACTAATAATAGAAAATACCTACTATTACGCTAATGTATAAAAGGAAAATGAAAATCTACAAATAATTTAGTCTGCATTAACTTTATTTCATCCTTTCCATCTTTACATTCAATCAAATTTTCACATTTCGTGGTAAGAAAATTTACATTACTTTTATAATTTTTCATTTATCTATCTTAAAAAAGAAGGATTTAAAAATACTAATTGTTTTCCAAAACGTAAAAGGGTACACTATTTTATGTAAACCAATAATAATAAGTCTTTAAACATGCCCAAAAACAATCACCCAAAAAATTTCCTATTCATAAAATGTTGAATAAAATCAAGAAAAAACGTATACACTTGCAGAGCCTACAATAGTAGCATAGTTAAGTTCTTTCACCTGTTATTTTAACTGTGAAATAAAAATATGCTTGTCAACTGTTTTTTTTTTTTTTTTTTAAATTGTTTTAAAATTTGTTCATTTATTCTTTCAGTTTTATAGCTTAAAAGTTTAAATATTTATTCAATATGGTGTTTTTTATGTCCATTAAGTAAAAGAACAAAGTTCAAAAAAGACATTAAAAAATCAAACATAATTAGAACATCAACAAGACAATGAAATCAACTTTTCATCTACGCATTAATTGCATTTCTATCAAATTTATTTAACCAATTTCAATATGTTAAAACTGTTAAAGAAAAATGCTTTAACTGCAGCATCTGCTTTCTTTGACTTTATCACCCTTATCCTTTACATCTCATATCTGCTTATTAGTAGTACAACACGCCCCGCTCGTTTTGCCGTCTCTAGAAATTTTTCGTATATGCCTTTTGCTCAATTATCGTATTGCTTTAATCTTTCCTACATGCAATACATGTTCAACACGATACAAGTCCACCATAAAGCACATTCCCGCAAAAGGCATTCAATCTCTTTATGTGATTCATTTAATACAGCTTTCATGCCTTTTTTTATTAGTGACTCTTTTAAATGAGGCACTCATTTTCACAAATACATTTTCATACACATACGTTTTTCTTTGTTATTTTGCTTTCTTTTTTAGGTTTGAGGTAAGGATTAGGTGCGGGATGTAAGGAACAGGTAAAGGATTGGAACAGGTTAGGATGTCTGAGGTAATGCTTCAAGATTTACGTTAGAATTCTAGGGAATTAAATTATATTAGGGAATACGATTATGGTAGTCATTAATAATTCAGGAAAACAACAAGATAACTAAATAGCACTTTTCATTGCTTTCCTCTTATCAACTTGCCACTTTTTTTGATAAAATCTGTTCCGCAAGGCATTCAAATATTAGATTCTTTTTTTTCCATATTTTCTACATTTCTGACTCCTACCACTTTCTCTTTTTTTCTTTCTTTCCCTCATTATGTCATTTTTTTTCTTAATATTTTTAATTTTTTTTATCAATTAGCATAGTTACATGTTGATTTTTCGTATTTATGCAAGTTATTGGAGTGCTAAATTAAAAACTTAACTTAATTCAAATTCTGAATTGGTATGATGCTTGTAATGACTTGTAATCATAATTTATGGTAGACTTATAAATTTTGTCTTTACTTTTTTGAGGGAAAATTAACGAAAAACTTATGAAACAGAAAAGGCAAACCGTTATCAACAACTAAAAAATCGGAAGTCACTCTTACTATGATTCTTTTGAAAAAAATTCCCCTTAAAATCTCGCAAAACGAGGTATATAAGGTATACATGTGTTTTTCGACTTTTTTTTCTTTCTTTTCTTAATTTTTTCACGTGAGGGATTGAAGTTAAAGATAATTGAATTCTCTAAATAAATTGATAGTTATCCATCTTGTCGTCGCATTTTAATTTATATATATGTATATATATAATCTATATATATAAATTTATATAAATTTATATATATTTGCATATTGGCAAGGGGCTAGCCACGCCATCTTGGGTTCATGCATAACAAATTCCACATGCCAAGAGGACCCCTGTGCCTTTTTCTCTCAACGACTTATTTACCCATTCTGCGACAAATTACTAGACTAAAACACAACTTGCTGCTGCTTCTGATGAATTACGCCCTTGACATTTTAATCAAGCTCACAGTGTCAAAGGACGTAATACTGTCGACGTCCTGGACTTGAAGCTGCTGCTGTGCCTTCTAAATTAAAACAATGTTTTCTATGAAACAATTAAATTAATTATTAAGAAAACATCTGTCGCTTTATGCATTTACGTGATGTTTCGAAAATTTACCTTTTTCTTTCACTCCTTAAGAGCGTCATTGGCTGTTCCCAGCCTACCTGTTCCAAATCAAAAGAATCCTTTTCAGTTTCTTCGTTTTCATTTACATTAACTTCCTCAGTAGCATCTGGTGAATAATACAAACGATCCTGTTCCGAAAGTATTCTACGTTTAACTGGAGAACGAACAGGCTCTGTTTGTATGCTTTTGTCGCATTGTCTAACCCTGAACTTCAGGGTTAGATTAGTTGATACAGCGACTGGTGAACTCATGTTCTCACGATATTCCATGTAAGGACTTTCACCATCAGGAAGATATAGTAAATTTCCTGATTCAGACCTTTTAAATAATATATTATACACATTAAAATAAAGTTTAAGAAAACAAATTTTCGATTTATAATTTAAACTGAACTGCATACCTGCGATATGTAACTCGTTCGAGCGTATTGTTTACAGGAAACGTAGTTCCATCAGCCCAATGACCGTCCTCTTTGATTGGACGAAAATGAGTGCGGGCAGAAGTTAGCAAATCTTCATCAGGCTCTGGTACATTGTTTATTTTTTGCTGTAAACAGGATTCTTTTCCTATAGTAACAGGGCTCTTGCAGGGTATAACTGGAAAAAAGCAATTGCCACTGCGAGGACTGTGCCCCAGTGTGGCAATGTTACCAAGACCTCCCCAACACCAAGGACCATCGCCAGCTGTATCTGACCATGATACATTATCTTCTAAAAAATTTAAAATCAAAGATTAAAGTATAATTCTTTAGGATTACTTAAACTAAGAATGATTTTCAAGTACAGTATACTTACGTATTTTGCTATCTTTACTTCCGGATTCGTCTGCACAATCCTCAATGCTGAATAAATCAACATCCCATGGAATAAGTGGCGAGTCATCAATATGCGATTCCTGGTACAATGAATTTTCCCCTGCATGTTTTTCCAATTGAATAAGAGGGAAAGCTGCTTCCACACTGTCTGTTGGCCACAAAGGACCTGACGGAATAGAGAGTGAAGGAGCTGCCCATATTGAATCAGAACCCTGAGAAATTCCAGGACCAGTATCCCACAAAGCTTCAAGGCTTTCATCAAATTTCGCTTGTAATTGTGCCAGACGTAGTTGATCCATTGCAAGTTCTTGTTCCTTTTCTCTTTCGTGCTCCATTGATTTAGTTAATATGAATTCTTCTTTTTCTTCTGGTGTTTGAGATTCAGTGGCCTGTAGATTAATAATTATTTTCATTAGAATATTATAATGTTTTTAGTCTATTCGAAATTTACCATTTTTATTTTACTTACAATGGAAACCTTGTTTTTCTTTTGACGGGTCTTGTTATTGTTGTTTTTATTGTTGCAATTGATACCGTTGTTCTTTTTATTATTATTATTATTATAATTATTGTTATTATTATTATTGTTGTTGTTGTTGCTGCTGCTGTTGTTGTTTATGTTTCGTTCTTTCCGTTGAGGAAACTTTTTTGGGGTGGTAGGTTGCAGGGCCGGGAATGCCGCGTAGTATCTTAGAGCCCGGTCACGGGGAGTAAGAGTCTCAAAGGGAACTTTGGCCTCGCCATCGGTGGCAGTTTTTAATTCTTCTTGTTCATCTTTTGAGTCTCCACCTTCTAGATCTCTTAATTTAGCGCACAATTCATCTACCAACGTCTCTACTCCACACGTCTAAAGTAGAAATTCAAATAATATAAAATTCGAAATAATATTTTATTTTAATTAAAAAAAAAAAAAAAAAAAAGTAATATAAAACTGAGATTTCTTGAAAAGGATTATGCAACTTACGTGATCAGCAGCACTTCTAAGGCATTGTACGACGGCACGGCGTTGCTCCCTATCACCTTGGAGTGGCAGTTTGGACCGGGGTCTAGCTTTTGAGCGACGTCCTCCTCCTCCTCCTCTGTTCCTGCCAGAATTGGCTACATCAAGCGGAGGAGTGAGGGCCGAGTCGGGGTGTCGTAAAAGGCTGAGTACAAAGCGCGAGTACGCGACTGGGTCTATACCCAATGCGTCCAAACGCTGCTCGAGCCACTGACGCAACTCCTCCTCGGCCCTGGTGCCGAATACTCCTCCGCCACCAGGGGACGCCGCTATCCCGACCAGGTGCAACGCCGGATTCCTCATTCCTCCGAACCGGAGAATCTCCTCCTGGACCAGCAAATTCTCCAAAGCTCGTGTGCCCCTGGGGTGACCATCCTCTCTCTTTTATTCTGATATCATTATATCTCTGGGAACAAATCATAAATCTATTAGTTTTTATAATTCAAATGTTTCTTCAATTATTTGTTATTTCATTAGGTTTACCTAGATGCAAAGCAGTTTTGTCTATCGTCTTGCTTTGTGACTTCGTTGAGTTCCACCACTGTAATGTTTCTTTCAAATTTCTTTGACCCTATAGAAATGGTTAGTATTGCTAATTTTATTTTTGCTTAGGCTTGTTGCAACAGTTTGTGACAAAACTTGCTTATGTTGCTTATTGTGGGGCCTTTAGTTCGCTTAAAATAGTGGTGGATGCTTCGTCGTTGTCGCAAGGGTGACAGGCCTTAGTGCGAAACGAGAAGAATTGCCTCCTTCCCATTTTGAGTCTGAAATAATAATGAAAATATTTTTCTAAAACTGTATTTTAATAAAGATACTGACAGATGCAAGAAAAAAAGATTAACCAAAAAATAAATAATTATAACAAATTTATTTTTTTGCCGATGATAAAACTAATAAAGAATTCACAAAATGAAGAAATTTTTTTTTTCTTCATTTTACACAAAATTTTTAATTTGTAAAGTTATTGTAAAAGTGAAAAAAGCTACATTCAAAAATAAAATGAACTGTCAAAACGGTCATTCATGCAGTGGATCTTTATTTGAGAAAAGCCTCATGCGCCAATGAGAAAGTATTTTGCACCTAAGTGACTCACTAAATGAAAACTGCGTTTTAATGAAAGTGCAACGGTCACTATTAGTAAATACCATGACGTAAACAATGTAAACAAATCGAAACGAAAAAATGATTCTCTCAAGCAAAACAAAGATCACTTCTAGATAAGAAAATCTTGGCAAGATGACGAATTTTTTTTATTTAATCTTGCTTTTCTTGGTTGAAGCATTAAAAAAAAAAAAAAACTCGCTGCGACAATAAATTAATGATGGCATTGAAAAACGTATCTGCATGCATGAGAACATGGTAACAAAGAAGAAAACAGAGAAGCCGTTACGATAACGACAATGTGAAAATTTGTGTAAGATGATAAAATAGCGTGCAATCCAAGTTACAGATATTGACAAAGAGTAGAAAAGGATGACGAGTTGACGGCTGACGGAGACATAAACAGTGCATGTAAACAGTGCTTTATGTTGAAAACGGGGATGACACAGAACTAAATCCAGCAAAAATGAGTCAAAAACTTACTCTAATCAACCAAAATCATAAACATATTACAAAGCGCCATTGAAAGGACAACAAAATACGAGAAATTTAGACGATACTGAATAAAAGGAGAGAACACGAGCGCGCGCGCGCGCAACTGCAATGATGAAAACAGAGAAGGCTGTTCACGTCAGATTAGTCAAGAAACATCGAAAAACAATGTTTTGTAAAAACTACGACACTAGAGCAGAAGACGCTGTTCTCACAAAAAAAATGACACTGTTTTCACCACCTTAACGCCGTTTGATTTGGCACATTTTTAGCAACTGACCCTACAAAACCTAAGAAAAAGAGAGAGAACTATGCGCCGAGAGCGCGCGCAAGATACACACACCGACGTGATCAGGCGAATCGCATGACACCAAAGTGCAGCGCCGAATTCGTCAACTCGCCCCGAGGAACTGGCGAATTCGGCGTGACAGGCGGAAAGATAAATGATCATAAAAGCTAATTTTGTAGTTTAGTGGATTAATCGACGTACCTGCATGCCCCGATAGATGATTTTCACCCCGGCCTTCTCTACACACCCCACTTGGTGAGAAACATGGCGAGCCACTAAGTCCGAGCCTCGCCTCCCTTCTTTCAGGCATCGCCCAGTGCCGCCACCCGTGCAACTTTCTCCCTGTCCGCTTCCTTTTCGTCTGCTACAGCTTCTCAATATTTTTTTTTCTTCTTTATATTCATATACTAATGTAATTGTTTTTCAAACTCAACTTCTTTAAACTTAAAGCTTGCAATAGTTATCGGTAAATTTTATTATGCTAGGACAAATAAGTATGATTTTAATTAAGTTTTGTCACTTAATTAAATAGTAAAAGAATCTTTTTTTTTCATAAAACTTTATTATTTTACAAAAATTATCTTAAATTTTTATAATAATAAAACTTTTCAATTTTATCACTGTACTTTAGTTATGAATTGCTAATTAAATTTTCGGATTAAAAATCATTTCATAAAATTGCTTAAATGTTAAAAGTAATAAAAAGCAAATGAAAACAAAAATTAAAGTGTTTAGTGTAGATAATTTTGTGAACCGATCCGCGAAAATGTTTAAATAACTACGCTCCTGATTTTGAGACGTTATGCATCGGCGCAATCGACGGTCGCGCATCGCGCCTTTCTTGATGCGACAATAAATGCACCTGGAACATGGCGTTCCTTTCTAAAGACTGAAATTGTCCAAAGCGTAATATGTAAGAGAGCCTGTAACGTTGTTCTTAGAGCTCCACATGTTCTTTCGAGGGAAAAAATCTAATTTTTTGAGTCACAACTTTTTTAATGGGTAAAGATTTGCTTTAGATTGCACAACCTTCTTTGTGAATTTCTTCAATTCCTTTAAGATAAGATGAGATAAAAAAAGAGCGCCATCTTTGTAATTCACGTAACGTTTTTCTGCTGAACGCGCGCGCGCGCCATACGCCAATCAAAATTCAGAAATTTTTCATATTTTCTGCTAATACGTTGGCTAAACTTTCAAGTATTTTGTCAAGGCGCGGGTAAAAACAAGTATAAGAAACTTAGATATTTATGCCCATTTAGTTAATTGTTTCACATTACAGGTAAAATATTATTCTATCCTGCATATTACTAGAATTAAATTTAAAAACTTAAAAAATTATATTTTAAATCCTTAGTATAATTTACACTTGATATATAAAATGTCTGAAAATCCAGAAAATACTGAAAATCGTGAGAAAGTCTTGCAGGATCTAAAAGATTTTATAACTGAAACTAAATTACTAGCAGAAAAAGTTATGAAAATGAGGAGTAGGTATTTAATTTGATATTTAAATCTTTATCGATTGATTGATTAACAAACTAATTTTTTATATTTGTCAGTTCAATGTAAAGAGTTGCAGGTGAATATGCTTCGTTTATATGATCCAAAATGTATAGAAATATTTGAAATGTTAAACGAATTGTGTAGCAAAAATTTGAAGTCATCAAATAAAAATAAAAAAATGAGAATGAAAAGAAGAAACAGTAAAGAAACTCTTAAAGTTCATTTCCAATAAAATTAAAATGAAATAAAAGTTTTAAATTGATTTAACTTTGTAATAAGTTTTAAAGTAATATAATTAAATCTCTAATCAGTAATTGAATTTTATGTTTAAATAGATTTATTATTAGACATTGTAATTGCACAGAATAAGACCTGTATACATATAATTATTTTCAACATAAACATGTACATAGTCGTTATTTTTATATAGAATATATTTAGTTTTTTAGAATGAATCAATTGTGATTTGAGCTATAATCAAAGCACAACAAAAATTATTTCCATGCTCAAAAGTCTTTTACATGTATCTCAAAGGCTTTTGAGAAGGCTGTGGAAACTGTGCCTTGATTTTAGCATCGCATAAAATATTTATAAATATTATATTTACGTTTTTGTAATATATGTTTAAATCTATATATATATATATATTTATATTTATATATGTGTATCTTTGAAACTTTGTACGATTCTTTGGAACATTGTTAGTTCAGTTCACAAGGACTTCGTAAATCTGAGCTTTAGTTTGTCCAAAGATGACTTTCAGTTAGGAAACTGCTCTTGTGTGCATTCTGTTCTCAATAACAAACTTATGAAAACCTTTTTTTCCACAAAATTTGAGATTTATGGAAAAATTTATATCACGTAAAACTATCAACTGGTTAAATTTATCGCCTTGGAACTTTTGTAAGCATATTGTTTATAAAGAAACACATGCAATACTGATGTCTTAGCTGGACAGTTACAGATTTAAATTAGTACAATTTTTCTACACAGTCAATAAGTTTTACATATATGTTTTAAACTATAAATACCTCATTACCACATATATTACTCATTGTGGATAGTATCTAACACAAACAAATTACACTCTTGTTTAATGTTGAATTTTTAATACTAAAAGCAAAATTTTAAGTAAAAAGTATTAGAAAAAAGTGTAATTAATTAGAAAAATCATTATTTTCAATTTGCAATTATTATCTTATTTTTTCATTAATAAACAAATTCCACAATGAGCTTTAATTTCTGGTATAAGGTTTGGCAATTGAGTCTCTCTCTCCGTATTTCTGTTACTTAATATGCAGGTGCATAGTGGTAGAGAATATTTCATGCTTAACAAAACGATTTCCAGTTGGGACATCATTAGGCATTCGCCTAAACTTTTCGTACAGGATCACATTTGGTTCTTGACCCGTAATCATACTTTGACTAACTAAATATTTCCTAATATGATTTGCAGTTGCGATCCAGCACAAAAATTCTTTCTTTTTTTTTCTCGATTAAAAAATAAAGCTTCATCTAATAATTTCGAGCTAATAATAATTTGATTCTTCCATTAAAATACGAATTAGAATAAAATATATCTTAGACACTCTTAACGTTACATTATTATATTATAGGGAATCGGGACAATTTTATCTTTGGTTGGTAAAATCAGTTTTAAAAAATGACTGGGTAATTCCGTCAATATTGGACGAGGCGATTGAACGAGGGGGAAGATTTGTGATATGAGATTCAAGGGGGGGGGGGCTTATCGTTTGGCGTTAGTCAGGTCGAAGACGCCGCCGCGCTGCAGCGAAGACGCGTAGGGGTCGTTGGTGAGGTAGCGGTGGCGGTAACGATTTTGATATCGCGCCAGGCACAAGTCGCCCTCGTCCGTGTTGCAGAGCGCCGCCACCGAGACGGCCGGGGGGTAGCGAGGAAGTCGCATAGCGGCCTGGATGCAGTGCTTCTTCGACCACGGGTTGTCGTCCACGTCCTCTTGGCAGATCTTCTCTGCTTCCAGGGCGAATCTCTCGAGACACTTTTCTTGTCCCTGAAATCGTGCGATGTATAAAACGAATCTTGCAGGATTCGGTTGAAAAAAATGTCGATAATCGCGCTCGATACTTACGCAAGTGTTGCAAATGTGATACATGACGCAAGGAACGTGCAACACCTGTCTGAAGTCTCCTATGAGAGCTTCCGTGGCCTTGCAGCGCCTTTCGATGATGTCGATTTGAGGACAATTGACTTCTTCTTCGATGCCTGCCGTTATCGCAGAAATAAAATATGTGTAATAAAAATATGTATCCCTCGCTCGGAAACGAACGAATAACTCTTACCTTGCAATTCTTCGAGAGTATTTCTAGTGCGCTTTTCTTCGTATTTGTCGTTGTTGTTGTTGTTGGAACCTGTGGGATGATTGATTGTCAGATTATTTTGAGCTTGAGCCGCCTTTTGGCTGTCTCTTTGCGCCGCTGTATCAATACCTAATTCGGTAAGCGCCCTTCGAAGTTTCTCGAGGGAATAGGCGGCGGCCAGACGGTTCAAGATCTCGTCCTTAACTTGGTCGTTGTCGATGTCGTTCTCCGAGCCGACCTGCACGGCCTCCTCGATCATTAGATCCTTCATATTCTTCAGTTTCCAATCCATCTGCTGAAGTTTCTCCTGCTTCTCTCCCGCGTCCTTGTTCGGGTTCAAATTTTCAGCCATTATCTGTGTGAATTTGATTTATTCAGCATGTACGACTTTTTTTTCTTAATTGCGTCAATTTATAAAGTGAGAATCGCACCTCGTAATGTTTTTGCAGGAGGTACTCGTCGTCCTGATCCTGAGTGCCGGGTCTGGCCATGTAGACGGCCTTCTTCTTCCTGCGGTCGATCCCGAAGTACTGTGACCAGTCGACGCTCTTCTTCTTCACCTCGATGACGCGCTCCTTCGTCTTGTTGGCTTTGGCCAAGCCCTCCTTCTCCTGTTGCTTGAGGTTTTTCGATTTTGCGGCGGAGCTCGCCGCTGCCTCGGATGCGTGATCGTGAACGTGCTCCGCGTCGCCCTTGGCGTGATCGTGATCGTGATCGTGCTCGTGATCGTGCTCATGCCCGTGATCGTGGTCGTGGTCGTGGTCGTGGTCGTGCTCGTGTTCGTGGTCGTGGGCGTGATCGTGGGTGTGATCGTGGGCGCGAGCGTGGTCGTGCGTCTGATTGACCGTGTCGGTCGATTGGGTGCCAAAGAGAGCTCCTAAATCTTGAGCCACCTAAGTAGAACGCAACAAAAATTGTTTTCAAGGATCTGATTTGAAATTTAAGAAAGAGCTATATATTTACCTTGGGATCGGTGACTTGTCGCTTTTTGTTCATGGACTTGGCGCTTCTCTTCGCCACGGGAAATCGCTTGGAGATGTCTTGGTAATTCTTGTACATTCGATTGAACAGCGGATATCTGGCGTTGACGTTCCTTCGCTCCGCGGATGGAATCTGGGCGTATCTGGGATCCTGTTCCTGATCTTCTTCGGCGAGAAGCTCGCTCAAAAGTAACGGATCCGCCCTAAAAGTGGTTATAAAATAACGTCAGATTTTTAAAGATATTTTCCCCTTTTATCATCAATTACCCATAAAGACGATCCGGCTGCTTTCTGTAAACCATTTCCAGATTTCTCTGATACTCGTCGTCGTCGTACGGCTCTTGAGCGCCCACCGCATTGTTCTCCAAGTCCTGCAGGATAATTCTCGCCAAGTCCTCCTTGTCGATTTGTCCGGCCCGCTTCTGACTGTCGGTGCGTTCGCGCTCGCGGAACATCGACTGAACGGGCGGCTCCTGAAAACAGAATTTTCCCTTCAAAACTCGTTTACAAGTTCAAAAGGTCACCGCGCGGTGTAACGACATGCTCTCGTACTTGCTCGTTGGCGTACTGCAAGTAAGCCATCAAGGCGCGGCCGACCTGCTTGTTGTTCAAGTGCTGATAGCCGTCCCCTATGGTCTCCAGCTGACCCGCTACATCTGCAAGTGACGAAAAACGATTGTGAAAAAAATACGCCGCGAGCGGACGCGCTCGCAGGAGAGTCTCTCTCAATTTACCGGATGGAATGAAGGCCAGGCTCTCCTCGTTGTCCGCATCGATCTCCTCGGGCCCGACCTGTTGCCTCTGCAGTTTTCGCTCGCCATTTCCGGGCTCTCGGTACTTCAATGGAGGCATGTCGGCGTAATACGCCTGAGAATTCGCGTTCAAAGTCCTCTGCTTCCTCGTGACCGCATTCAGGGCGCTCCGCAGCGACTCCTCGCTCGTCTGATGGGGCACGGGATTTAGGGCGGCGACCAAGCCCAGCCCGGCGACCAATATCCAGTATGTCGACGTCATCGTCTGATTAACGCGCAAAAGACACCCTTATATATTTCCGTTTTTATTCATTTCTTCGGTCGTTGACAAACTCATTTATTTTGCTCGTCGATTTTTCTGAGAGAACGACCAGAGCGTATATAGATTATCGCATTGACCGAGTCCGTAAGTTCGTTTTTTCGACGGATGATAAATAAAATGTCCTTTCATCCAACGTTTCGGCGCTCATTGACGCCCTCATCAGAAGTTTGAGCGACTGGCTCGGTCAGATCGATAATATATATCTCAGCGCAATAAGTCTTAACGAGCAATAAAGCCTTTCCACTTTGTAATAACAAAATTTTCTCTAATACAAGCGTGATGCAACGCCATTAAAATTCACTCGATTACTGCGGAGATTCATTACAAGTCTCGCTCGGGTCAAATTGACCTTTAACGGAGCTCTTATTGCAATTAAACTAATTATCACGCAGCGAAAATTTGCATCATCGATTTTAACTTTTATTTACTCTTATTTTGTTCGAACCAGCGGCACAACTGAAAATCGATAACTTTAATATTCCGAGGAGGCGCGGGCGAATAAGAATTTCGTCGACTCATCAATAATTAATAAAGCTAAATCGAGGATTTAAAAAAAGTCAATAAAATGAGTCTACGTCAAAGTTCTGAATATAGACATTTCTGCATAATCGACGAGAGCTTATTTATGAAAATAAGTCCATTGTAATTCTAACAGATGTTTAGCGCGAAATCAATCTCGTCCGCGAAGCAAAAAGAATAGTTGTAGTAGAAAAATTGCAACCGAAAATGTGCAATTAATCTATGCACGCTTATAACAGAGATAATAAATAAATGAGAAAAGGAAGTAAATTATTTTTGCGAGGAACATCAGTGGTAAGCTTGGTAAAGAGGGTAAGGTGAAAGGACGCGCGTACGTATAATATGATATAAAAAGTACTTACATTAATTTCAATTACTCATTGGCGATATCTAAACGAAGAAAGTAAAGCTGACAAAGTAGAGAGAGAGAGATAGAAGCAGCGTCCGCAGGAGTAAAGTTCGAAGAGGCTACGTGTCGTCGGAGGAACGAGAGGTTCTGCTTTCGTCACCAGCGGAATCCTGGAATTTATATAGGAAAAGCTCGGATCGATAGAGCTGCGCATGGCGGCTCGAGTCAACGCAGCAACAAGTTAGCGGTGCGCACGGGGTGTGCCGTCGGCCGTTGGGATGTGTGTGTGCAGCTCCTCTTTGCGGAGACGACAATCCGCAGCTTCGAGGGATCATTAAGGCGATGAACCGAATGCAACCGGTGCACACGTCCTTTTTCCGTCGCGATATGCTCACCCAGCCCCAATTCCTTTGCTTTTGGGAGACGCGTCGAATCGTTTGAATCGCGGGCTCTCGAGAGCTTTTGTGCGAGAGACCCCGCCTCGCGCGGAAATTGAAAGGAAGCTAATTGTACGTCTGCCAAGAGGTGCAGACTTCATCTCCGGAAAACGCCAAGTCCAATCGCGACGGCTCGCTTGCATCGCATACATTTGCAAATTAAAACGCCAACTCAGCTTTCGCCGTTATACTGATTTAATGAAATCAATAAATTCTTTTTAACAGTTTAGTTCTATTGTTTAAGGCGACGTACGAAGGTAAATAAATCGGTGTACGCTATTTATCGATCAACAGGTATTCCAATCAAATTTTATAGAGACCGCAGGCTGATAGTGCTTATCAACCGCGTCCAGATAAGCGGACAGACAAAAACGTCCAAGATTGCAGCGAGCCAGTCGAAAATGACGAGCGAAGTATCGAATCTTCACGAGTTTCCACGATTGGAGAGTGTCGTCGGTTCGGGTAAAGTTTCGCTTACTTTTAATTAAATAAACATTTAGAGGCGCAGAGGCGGTCGAGTGAATTGGAAAATATTTCTTTCAGAGAATCGAGCGACGACAATGACAGTTCCGGACGATGGGTTTACTTTGCCACCCATATACACCAGTCCCTCGATTATCACAATTCAGCCTTCGAGTTTGAGTGGTGAGTGTTTAATATTTGCATTATACTTTCATTTAATGCATAATTGCGTAGTCAATAAATATAAGTCGTATATGTATACATATATATATGAGTGTGTTATATACATGTATAAGTTGCTTCACTTTGCGAAAGTAGTAAACACATTTCTATTACAGAGGAGAATCGATCGGCTAGAAGAGCAATTCCAATCGCCACCTTAGACTGGGTTTCAACTCCTCGATCGCAGCTGAACGTCTTCTCAGGGTCGTATTTTTTATCAAGCGTGGATCAGTTAGAAATACAGCGAATAATAGATTTAAGCTCGCGTACGTAAAACCTGAAAAATTGAAAAAAAAGGAGTAAATTCAGGCCGTTTTTAATAAATATATCCGCGTACTTTTAGTTCTGGGCCGTGCAAAAACTGGATCTCAGTATCGCGTGAGAGAGCCCCGAGCGGAAACGATATTCCTGGCCATCGAGGACTCGCCCGAGTTTCAGCGCACATTTTTGAGATCCTCGAGAGAGCTGACTCTCAACATCATGGACCCCTCCGGAGAAACTGCCTTCGTCATTAAGAAGAGTTTGAGCTGGGGATGCCTGCCCGGATTCCTGCACGTACGTGCCACTTCGAACTATCTCCTACTGGGTCGATATAGCTGACAAAACTTTTTTTCTTCGTAGAGTGTCACCGTCGAATCGACGGACTTCATCGGGAGCGTGGAGCAAAACTTTACAGTTATCGGCATCAGCTTTACCGTCTATGATAATCAGAGGCGACCGCTTTGCTACATCGAAGGACCCAATGTCTATTGCTGCTGTACGTCCGCCGAAACGCAGTTCCAGGTCACTTGATTGAATTCAATTTTGTTTCTCCACTAATCACTTTTTTATTCTAAATAAACGTTTCTTATTGCAGATAGTATCCGTGGATAAGAGCCGTCAAATTGCCTCGTTGATACGACATTGGGACACCGTATTAGTCGATTACTCCATACTTCTCACATTCACGCCAAATACTGATGTAAAGTTAAAAGGATTACTTCTTGGAGCCGCGTTTCTTCTGGTAACGACCTAAAAATAACACTTTTTTCCCTCCAATACTCTTATGCATTATTATATGTAATAACCTGTATAATTTTTTTAGGAATTTCTATTTTTCGAGAACCAAAGTAGATAATAATTTATCTTGAAATAGAACGAGTGTTACCGTAAGAAATTGTTGTTAACTAATTGATAAGATTATTTTTGTAATACAATTGTACTTGAAGGAAGTCGATGAATAGATTATTTTTTAATCCAAAAGTATACGTATGGAAATTAACTCCTGACCTCGAAGTAACGAAGATCTTTAAAATTCAGCATTTGGCTTAGAGCGGCTCTTTGCATTGTGCACGAAGGAGGGAGTGGGATAATAATAAATAGAGTCCCTGCAGCAATAAAGCCCGGCATGAATGAAAGTGGTTCAATAGCCGGTGCCTCTCTATCTATAGGCGATCCCGCAGCTCGATCTCTCTCTCTCTCTCTCTCAAGAGAGAGAGAGCTGCTACGTGCGTGTATGCGTGCGTGCAGAGGCGCAGGCGCCCAAAGAGAGAGAATGCGTGCGTCCGGGCTGGGGAGCGCCGGGCGCCCGGTCGATCTTCACACGCGATTCACCAATAAAAAGCGCGGCAGCGATCGGGCCGGGGAAAGGTCGCAGTCATGACGACGAGCCTTCACGAGAAGCAACAAGCGACTTTGATACGTTGTCGCGTATATCGTAGTCTCCCAGGCCCGCGGCTAATGGCATCGCCGACTTGTACCTGTTATGCGCCTCTGCGCAGCACCGACACCTGTTAACCGCCTTTGCTCGCGACACTCCATTTTTCGATTCAACATTTTTCGATAATACATTGGCTCTCGCATATTGGCCCGCGCCATGGTGATTCTCGCAATTATCGGCCTTTGCCTGTTGCTCTACTATCTCGTGTACCTTCTTTTCGTCAGATTTATAGACTGCGACATCAAGCTGTTTTTCTATGATAAATTTGGAAAATCAGTAGGTAAGTGCGTTTCTCACTTTATGCATTATTCTTACTTCATACGGTATAATTTTATATTTATATTTTAAATGCGTTGATTGACATATTGTATAATTTTACGATGAATTTAATTGACACCGGGAAATTTTCTAATTTATAATGTGTAATAATATATATTTTGCAGATACTTTGAGTGGCAAAGTTGTGTGGATAACGGGAGCTTCCAGTGGTATTGGTGAGCATTTAGCTTACGCTTTAGCCAAAGGTGGTTGCAAACTCATTTTATCAGCAAGAAGAGAAACCGAACTGTATACAGTTAAAACTAACTGTTTAGCAGGTATGAAAATAAAAGTACTAATTTCTTCGAAAATATTACCAATTACTGATAATAGACTTAAACTAATTTGAAACGTCTTTTTAGCCAACCCAAAATTGCAAGATCATGACATTCACGTATTAGTTTTCGATGTAAAAGCTATTGATTGCCATGAAAGAGTTTTTGATAGCGTCATATCTATGTTTGGAAGAGTAAGTTATATCTTGAAAACTTTTGAATGTTTATATTAATTTTTATCATTTTTTCAGCTTGATATTCTCGTCAACAACGCTGGTAGAAGTCAAAGAGCCGTCTGGGAAGAAATAGAACTTGGAGTTGATAAAGAAGCTTTTGATTTAAACACGTTCTCTGCAGTATCATTGAGCAGATTAGCTGTTAAACAATTCAAACGCCAAGGTGGTGGTCATGTTGCTGTAACTTCAAGCTTAGCTGGGATTTTAGGAGTACCATTTTCAGCATCATATACAGGATCAAAGCATGCTATTCATGTAATGAAAAGAAAATTTTTTTATAAATAATAGTATTAAAAATATTTAATTATAATTAAACATCGATTCTAGGGATATTTTGATTGTTTAAGAATGGAAAAATTGAGTCAAAACATTACAGTAACTCTTGTGTGTCCAGGTGCTATACAAACTGACTTTTTAGCTGAAAGCTTCACTGAGAATGTCGGAGAAGTGAGTATTTTAATTAAAAATATGAATTTAAAATAAAAGTTTACAGATTTTCCTTACTCAGAAATCTATTATTTTAGAAATATGGACAACCAACTGAAATTGCAGCAAATAAATTGTCTGCTGCTCGTTGTGCCAAATTATTTGCATCAGCTTTAGCCAATAAACTGGATGAAGTATGGATCGCTCAAGCAACTAGTCTTCAATTAACATATGCAGTAAAATATTATCCTAATATAAGCTCTCTGTAAGTTTTATTGAAATAGTAAAAAAAATGTTAAGATAGCCTAATAAAATGTGATTTTTTTTTTTTAGATTTATGCCCTATATAGGAACAGCATTTTTGCAAAAAATGAGAGATTCCAAAGTAACAGTGACTGTCCAACAGTAATCAAACCTTTTGTTGTAATAAATGTTGTTTATTCTCTTAACTATAAACTCTGCCATATATTACATTGTGATAAGGTTTAAAAAAAAGATTTGTACATAATTTCTATATTTATCATCATTTTGTTTTGTTTTTTATAATTAAATATTACGTTTTTGGGTCAAGTTTTGCTCGAGCTTCCTTACCTAATAAAACAGCTTGTTTAAATAATTTACAATAAAGTTCAACTGCACTTGGTGAGTCATCATTTCCAGGAACGGGAAAAGTTATAAGATTAGGATTACTATTGCTATCAACAATTCCTACCGTTGGTATACACATCTTGGCAGCATTACTGATGGCTCGATGTTCCAACATAACCGTATTCAATGTGCTTAAAAATATACAAAGATCTGGTAACCTGGTAACTGCTTGAAATTCTTTTGTAGAATTTGTAAATGTGCCTCCTTTCCATTTTCTTGTATGAGCAAACTCTCCACATTCCTTAGCTGTTTTTTCTACTAAATGAGCTGTCTGCGGCGTTCTCGATAAAAACAAGATTATACCATCATTGTACGCAATATGAGCAGTAAAGTTTAGTGCTTCCCTTAATAATTCAGTTGTTTTTTCAAGATCAAATATTGTATGACCTAGCCTAGATCCATAGAGAAAAGGTTTCATTCGATCATCCAAACTTCCCTCTTTATGTCCAAAATGTACTCTTGCATCAAATAAATCTTTTGTGGTAAACAGTTTATGCACTTGAAAATAATCTGGATGTTGCAGCGGATCTATCTTTAATTCACTTGAATCTATTACATAAATGATTAAGAAATATGTATTTTTTTATAATATCTCGTTATAAATTTGAAATTCTTACCGATATCCCGAATGTTAGGTTGTGTTTGTGTTGACAATCTTAAGATTTGCCTGGAGTTGGAAGCAGTACATCTTAGCAGCTTTCTATTTTCTAAAACTAGATATAAAAATTTAAAATATGTAATAAATAATTTTTAAAATCATGGATTACATTTATATCATGAAAATAATTACGTTTATTTCTAAACACTCTAGACACCGCTGCAGCCATGTTTCCCCTACGATCATAAAGCACGTACTTTCACAGATAGGTAACACGTGAGTAGGCCGGTACTCTAACTTTTTAATTTTCATGCGCTTTGTTGTATATACAGTAGAGAAAATGATAATAATTAAAAGAAAAATTTAAGTAAGTGTTTAATTTGTTTTTTAAGCAAATTAGAAAGCATTTTTCAAAAAAAAATTTTTATTTTAAAATGCAAAGTTTTTGATTTTAAAAATTATTACAAATTTACAACGAGTCTCAGAAAAAAATTGTAAGAAACGGGAAAAGCTAACATTTAATTTTGAAAAAATAATTGATAATTTAGAAATTTGAAAACTGATGGTAATGAAAACTAATATAATATTATATAATTTAAATGATTTAAAATGGTTTTTATTTAAAGATGTACAATATTGTATTCAAATATTTGAATACGAATAATTTTAATAATAATACTTGCAAACTCAAAGGAATGAAACAAATTTTTAATTTACATTGCACTTGTGCTGTTTGTTATAGCTTCATCTCTTATTGATTGTTGACTTCATTTCGTGCAAAATTGATTATATATATATATATATTGCATATAGTTAATATTTTGGATTCCAATAGTGGCGAAATCTATTGTACCAACTATATTTATCACAGCGGAGATCAGAGTGCATTTACTACATAATGTAAGTGGAGTGGATCATAGAGACAGTAACTCCTCCTAGTGGAGTGGAGCAAAAGTCGCTCGGGTGGGAGGTACAGGGTACAGCCATGGTACAGCGCCGCCGAAGCGCTCCAGCGCCGAGCAGAGTACGTAAAACGCTTCAGAATCAGAATCAGCAACTGTTTTTTTCCGCGAGGCGCGAGGCCATGCTCCATAATCCTTCCTTTTAAAAGATGCAGAAACAAGACATTGCAAGTGCGGAGGATACGTATAGCCGGATAGCCCGGAGCTAAAGCGAGATCTCTCGGCATCCTCGTCTGCTCGATCAAGCGTACGCGCGACGGCGGTGGCGGCGGCAGCAGCGGCAGGAGATCGAGATTCCCCCTCTCGCTCTCCGGTTCGGCGGCGACTCCGTTCCCAAAGAGAGGGGAAGGGCACGGCTTACGGCGCAGGTTGAGAGCCGCTGGCTTCGGCGTTGTAGGGGCGTCGTTACTGCGTGCAATGTGTATCGTGTAGGCGTTGGCGAGCCAAGAGCGAGCAGCAGCCGCCACCGCCGCGGCTCAGGAATCACGCGAGCAGGAGCGGAAGCCCCGAAGGAGCGTGCAGATAGAATCCTGGTGCGGATAAGGGCCCGGCAGCAGCGAGAGCAGCGTCGTCCGGAGGTCGGAGAGTGTGTGTGTGTGGACTCTTGGGCGCTGTTGGGCGCTCGCAGCGCCCGCCGCCAGTACATCCGCGGCTTGATCCCTGCTGCCGCTGCCGCTGCCAGTGCCAGCAGCCTCCCGGCGCGCGAGTGAGAGCGGTCGAGTGCGTGCGCGAGTGCGAGGGCAAGCCGGGGCCGAGGATGCCACTGCCGCCAAGAACGCGGAAGCGCCTCGTTGGACGGCGACGAGCTCGGTGCATCGCCAGCAGCCAGGCCAGGCCCGAGGCCTAAGGGGACGCCAGAACCGTACGTTCTTGCTTTATTCCAAAACTTGTAGCCCGAGAGAGAGAGAGAGAGAGAGAAAGAGACAGAGAGCGAGACGGAAAGCGCCTCGAGAGAATGCTCTTTTTCTTTCTTCTCCTCTCTCCACTGCGTTCGCACGAGTGGCCTCTGTCTCTCTCTCTCTCTCTCTCTCACTCTCTCTCTAGGGACGAGAAAAAGGATTCAGGTCGGAGAACGACACTACTGTGCGGAAGAGCGCTCTCCGCACACCGTACGTTTTTTCTTTTGCCCTCCTCCCTCCTTTTCCTCCTATCGATGTGCGAGACCTCATTTCTGCGAAGCTTTTCCTCCTCGCCAGTGTCCCTAATGCCATGTGCGAGAGCAATGAGTGCTCGCCGTAATTCCAGGTTTCACAACGCTCCTTACTGGCGTATGTACACCTAAGCAAAGCGCCTCGCCGCCTGTAGACGTGTAACTCTCCGAGGCTTCGGGGAGTCGCCTGCATATTCCTTTATAATAATTAGACTGCAGTCGCGGATAGAGTCGCGACGACTGTCAAAATGGTAATAAAGCCGCGGCCCTGTTGTATTCGCGCGCGACTAGTCGGTTAGAATGTAAATTGCTCGGGTAAGGCAATAACACCCACACTCGTGCGATCGTAAACGTCGCAGGTGTTGGTGCAGGGGCGGCGGGGGGGGGGGGGGGGGGGAGGAAGGAACGAGCGACGAACCACTCAAAAACGTGAAATGCAAATTTTGTTTACCGCTGCTCCCGCGGCCCGAAATCTCGCGCCTCGCCTCTCGGAAAAACATAAACTATGATCTGCAAGAGGAATATCAGGAGGCATTTTCTTTGCTCTCTCGTTGCAGGCGCTAAAAGAAAGGGGCGTGGATGCAGGTCCACCGAGCCAGGAAGAGTCTTCGAATCGGCCGGCTGCCGCTGCTGCTGCTTCTCCACTCGTGAATCATCCGCACGACGACACCTCGACGTCCCGGAAGACTTGCGAGGGCGCTCTTTCTTGTTTTCCTCTCCTTTCGGAGGGAGATTCTCTCGCGCCGCCGCCTATCTATCTCCGCTCCCTTCTCTCTCTCTCTTTCTCTCTCTCTCTCTCAGCCGCCTCCTGTGGCATGTGAGACGGGAAAAACGGGAAAAACGGGAGCGAACGTCTTGGTGCGGCAAGGAGAAAAAGCCCACGGGGAAGGTAGGTGGCGCTGTTCTTTCTACTCCGTTCCCCACGCACGATCCAATCCTCAAAACGCGGAAAAACACCGACACTTTACGGATTTCCGCGCTTTTCGACAAAACAAATGCATTACGCCCGATTCAGTTTTGTAAACCAATGCCTCTGACTCTCGGAGGAATTTGTACAACGCGAATCGGTGCCGCGAGCACGAGGTATCGAAAAACCTCTCACGGAAATGCATAAGGAAATTGATGACACTTGAAAACTGTACCACCACTGCGGTCTTTTCCTTCTGGCGTACTCTCCTGTCTTTCCAGGACAGACGTGCAATGGTGCTCTCTCGAACGACTCGCGCAATTTCCGGAGTGATTTTTACGCGTACACATATACATTTTTTGAAATCCGAAAGTCGACCCGTTCACATATGCACGGCTATTTTCTCAGGTTTTCTCTTTGTCTCGCTGACTCCCTCTCTCTCTCTTCTCTCGGAATTATGAAAGTGGGACTCTTAAGTAGGTTCACACGTGTATATTTTCCCTCGGCGCGTTATTATACGCGCGAATAAAGGGGAAAAAAAAACTATAGCCACTTTATAGAAGCAGAATGGGATTTTCTCGGGGGCTCGTCTGCATAGCGGTCGCGGCAAGATTTTCGTTGGCTCTCTCTCTCTCTCTCTCTCGTACTTTGGCAGGGTATCGGTGAAAATAATTTACCGCGGACGTAATTCAAGCTGAAAATGGAAGGAAAGAGCCAGAGCGAGTGAGTGAGAGGGAGAGAGAAAACGTCGCGTTTCCGGCGCGCGCTGAGACGGAAGAGCGGCCATCGCGTTGCAAGGGACTTTTTCAGCCGTAATCCACTTTAAAGAGCGAGCGCGTATATACCTTCTATGCCGCCGCATGGCATTCGCGAGAATTACGCTCTTTCCCCCGTGTGTGGTGTGTGTGTGTGTGTGTAAGTCGCGCGTACACACACACACACACAGCGAAAGCCCTAGCGGCGACGCTTCCGCGTGTCGCGCGGATTTCTGTTTTCTTTGTGTGCACGCCGTACAGGCCGACCTCCCGCTCTCGTTCTGCACCTGCACTGGAAAAAAGATAAAAGGCGAGCGAGCTCTCTTTTTCTGCCCTCTGTCCTATAGTCTTTCTCTCTCTCTCTCGAAAACTCGCTGCACGTATAGGCCTCCGATTTCTTCGCTAATCGATTTGTCCAACGAATTCCACCGGCTGGCTTTTTCTATAAGCTCTCTTTTGAGCTCTTTCCCGCGATTTTGACACTTTCCGACACCCGGCTGATCGTCACTTTTACTGATAAAGTTCTTCCTTCGTTTTACCAAACATTTATAGTCACCTTTGTTAAATTGGCCAGTTTAAAATTGTGTTTTTTGCTAAAAATACTTTCCGACTTGAAAAAGGTTTCTGTTTTACAGAAGAAAGAAGAGCCTCTCTTATCCCGCAATAAATTTCTATAATTCAATCGAAATAAAAAAAATTTTTTTTTTTAATTCCAAGCAAAAACCATAATACTTTCGGGTGCGATCGCTTAGCGATGACGCGGCGTCAAAGATAAGAGGAAATTACAAAGCGCCGCGAGATAGCGAAAGAGGAACGGATTAGCTCTGTAGCCCGATGCCCGTATAACCGCGAGCGAAAGAATATAATTCCGTAATCGGGAAGTGGGAGCTTAGAGCCCTCGGGAGCCTCTCTTAAAGGGCTCGTATTAATAGAAGAGCCGGCCCGGCGTCTGGTTCCGTTCACGTGTCTCTCTCACGTATTACGCACAGATAGATATGAAAGAGAGGCGCACGCGTCATGGACTCGAGCGACATTTGCACTGGCTCTCTCCGCGAGAGAGAGAGTCTGCTGCAGCTCTGCGGTCGATAGCCCGTGGCCGGAAATTCGTTTGTTTCATCCGGCGAGAGAGAGAGAGAAAGATAGAGAGCCGGCAAATAGGAAGTAGCGCGTGCGAGAGACGATGCCCTGTGCACACGCTCTTAAAATATTTAGCCCTATGAATATAAAGGTCATACCGCGCGCTCTCTCCGACTGGACACGCGCGGAAGAGATGAATAGGAAGCTCGCCCCGGCGAAGGTCATACACACGGAGCACACTCGTCGAAAGAGGAGGGGGGAGGGAGATTTTGTATCAGTCTCCGCCAGACAGTTATCTGCAAGAGCAAGCAAAGGGGGCACACCTAAGTTCTCGCGCCTAGTATACACATCGGTCCGTCCAGCCGAGCCGAGGTCATGTCTCTCTGGAGAGCAAAAAAAATATCTTCCGAATCGCAGGCCGTAAAAGACGCGGCGTTATTTTCCATTCCTCGGACCGCTGCACAGCTGCAATCCGCGCGCACTATGCAAATCGATCTTACGATTCTCATTCCTCGATTTAAAATTCCGAAATTTTGAAATCTCCTGCGCGCGCATTCCTCCGAGCTGCCGATTCGTTTCGAAGCTTCATCTTTTATTTTATTTATACGTCCCTTTGTATATACCTCGGCTCTGTAGCCCCCCCTCCTGCAAAAATATGTTAATTCTTTTCACGCTTTCCGCGCACGCCGGCAATGAAAAGGGTCGAACTTTTAGCGTATCGTAATTTTCGATCGAATAACACGTGCAATTTAAATTTCCTTCCTGTTTATTATTGACGCGAGTGTTTTGTCCCTTTCGTGTATAGTAGAGCGTGCACGAATTGATTTTACACACACGAATGCTCGTAAACAGACGGAATGACTATAGATTTTGTTTTTTTCCCCGAAAGAGAAACACCTCTTCTTTGGGCTGAGTGGATATATAGTTTTTAATTTTTAGAAAATACAACTTAATTTCGTCGCGATCTTTGAAACTCTTTTAAATTTTCTTAAATGGTCCTTGAGCCCACTGCGAGGAGGACAAACTGTTTTCTTAAATAATCTTTTGAGGGGCAATTTTATCAAAGCGCAACTTTACTCTTGCCATCAAACACCGACACAAGTTTCTCTATGAAGTTTCCGTCAAAGCGACAGTTTAAACTTGCTTTGACATTAAAGTCCCTTTGCTTCTCATATTACCACTTGTAGAATAGTTGCATTTTAATTGATTACGTAAGCGATCCTAAAATTGTTCTTTTTTCTTTTTCAGAAAAAACAAAAAGAAAACTGTTGCATGTAAAGGCGAAGAAGAAGAATTGCTGGCATGTCAAACAATCAGCTGGTTGACTCTTGTCTGTGAGTATTCTTACCTAGTCTATTTATTGTCTTGTTACTCATTCCATTGTCATTTCCAAAGTCAAATAATTTTTCATAAACATTCGTACTCGTTGACCTCTTCACATTTTTGCACAAGAAACCTTGTTTTTTTTAACCTGTATGTATATCCACATAACAATGAATACTCGGGAGTAAGTGTTATAATGCAACTAACCCGCGAGAAGCCTAATTTCATTAGGAGAAAATTTTGAACTGCCACGAAATGACGACGGTCGCGCTTTACTTGAGCACGTTTTTTAATGAAGGACTTGATATTTAATAACGGCATTATTAAATTATTGGAATCAGGCTGGTGAATCGGCGGATCGAGCAGAGGCAGGAGCACAACATTACTCGCACTGAAATCACTCAGAGGTGACTAACCCGCTTTAATCGCTGAGCTTTTTCACAGACTAGTGCATGCCTAACATTTTTTTTTCCATTTACCGGCTCTCTCTCTCTCTTCGATAACGACAAAGATAAAAACTTCGAATTCCAAACTTTAAACAAAGTCGTTTCTATACTTGCACGATAAGTAATTCTCTTTCAAGATACTATTGGAACGATTTTTAACGTTGGCGGCAATAATGCAGCGCTTGTTTAGAAGTCAAGGACGTTTAAAAGCAACAACGATATAACAAGCATCTTTGAATCATTGCCGATGACTAACGGTATACTCGAAAGAATGCATGCAGTACAGTAGCCGTCCAGCGCTTTTAGAGGAAGCGTTTTTTTTTTTTCGTTCGCATCAGCAATTTTGAGAATCTAAAGTTTCGAATGTTTGCAGGCGCGTTCTGCAAGAAAAAGGCCCGGACATGCCGCAGTACACGTGAGTATATTTATTTGTCCGCGGACGATAAAAACCGAGAGAGTACGCTTTCCGCGCAATTGTCGACGAGTGCAACGATTGTGTTTTGCAGAGGACAAGGAGAGAGCGATTACCACGGGAGCAACGGGCAGGCGGACACGCATTCCTTGCATTCGTCGCATCTGTCGGTGCAGGACGATCCCCTGCTGATCCGGACGCACAAGCAGCAAACCTCCCAGCAGGTTAGTATACATATATATTGGCCGAGCGCTCGGCGGCGGAAGCGCGAGGATCGTTTCTAAGATCTAATTGGATTTGCAGGTGACGACGGTGACAAAGGTCGTCCGGGAGGTTTCTCACATGGAGCCCGATCCGGGCGCCGTGAGCTACGTGTCGATGCCGCTAATGTCCCAGGACTACCAGCACGCGGATCCGCGGTATGCGGCCGATCCGTACATGGTCAATTTCGACCACTACGATCCGTACCTGGGATATCCCCCGCAGCCTGGATATCCGGGCCCGCACGGTATCTACATGCCTCGATCACATTCTCCTCATAGCCCCCATAGTCCCTCTGAGCACAGTCGCGCTTCTCCGCCACACGGTACGTCGTCCTGCTTCTTTTTCTTTCGTTTCCTTTTATTTTATCTATCTCTCTTTATCTCTCTTTATCTCTCTCATTATTTCTCTCTTTTTTTCTACTTGATTTGCACTCACTTTTAGTTTTAATCCCCAGCTCTTCGCGTCACTTAATTAATCACTTTAGGGCACCTCTTTCTTTGCTTTGCTGCACGTAGACCGAAAAAAGCATTAAGCACCGCGCTTTCCTAGAATTTTCGGTAGATTATTAGTGTAAGGTGCTTGATCAGGCAGGGCTATTGAGTCGAGTCTCTGTACGACCCTTGTAAAAACAAGCCAAGCAGATTTCCGCTAAGAAATTTTTTTCTCTTAGAATTTTTGGGAAAAGGAGCGCCATTCGTCGAGGGGGGTTACAATGATATAGATCCAGGCTTGAATCCTGCTTTGCAAGATCATTATCGCATCACTCCGAGTCCCGGAGGCCCCGGAGATCAATATGGTACATTTTTCGCTAGAACATATATCGCTTAATGCCCTAATAGTCTATATGCGCCAGAGCTCGCAAACTCGTTATCGTTCAATTAACGTCCTTAATAACTCGTCATTCTTTCAGATCAAATTAGCAACTCGTGGAACATGGACGATTCGGGCGAGCCGTCGCAGCACCCTCACGGTGAGTAGTCGCCTCGACGATGTGCTCGAGAAAAGAGACTAAAATCTGGGTATGCATTATAGATGAGGGCAAGGTGGCCTACGGCTACGTCTCTCCCTCGCCGTACGGGCCGGTGGGCTACGGGCCGGCCGTCGGCGTCGGCGGCGTCGTGCCCGTCGGCTCCGAGGTGCCCGGCTACGACGAGGGCGTCGTCGGCCACGTGCCCGTCGGTGCCATCCCCGGTGGAATCGTCACCGCCGGCATGTACGAGGAGGAGGTCCACCTGCAGCGGCTCAAGGCGCGACACCCCCTCGTGCCCGGCATGGTCAGCCCGCTCGACGACGAGCACAAGACGCTGCGTTGGCGCGATCCCAACCTCTCCGAAGTCATTGGTTTTCTGAGCAACCCCAACAACGTAATCAAAGCTAATGCCGCGGCGTACCTCCAGCATCTCTGCTACATGGACGACCCCAACAAGCAGAAGACGCGCAGCCTCGGAGGTATACCGCCCCTCGTCCAGCTTCTCGAGTCCGAGAGCCCGGACGTCTACAGGAACGCCTGCGGTGCCCTCAGGAACCTCTCCTACGGCCGGCAGAACGACGAGAACAAGCGCGCCATCAAGAACGCCGGCGGCGTACCCGCCTTGATAAATCTCTTGCGCAGAACCTCCGATGCTGACGTCAAGGAATTAGTCACGGGAGTCTTGTGGAATTTATCTTCTTGCGAGGTTACTGTCTCTTACTCTTATCGTGTCGATTATTCCGTCGAGTGGACGAATTTCATCAATTTGTATTTTACAGGACCTAAAAAAATCCATTATCGACGACGGTGTAACGATGGTTGTCAACAATATCATTATCCCACACAGCGGATGGGATCCCAGCTCGTCGAGCGGCGAGACCTGCTGGTCGACTGTTTTTCGAAATGCTTCGGGTGTCCTACGAAACGTTTCTAGCGCTGGCGAATATGCTAGAAAGAAGCTGCGCGAATGCGAAGGTCTCGTCGATGCTCTGCTCTACGTAGTGCGTTCTGCCATTGAAAAATCCAACATCGGCAATAAAATCGTCGAGAATTGCGTTTGTATTCTCAGAAATCTTAGCTATCGCTGTCAAGAGGTTGAAGATCCAAATTACGACAAGCATCCTATTCAAACCAATGTTCAAAACAGGGTAGCGGCGCCAACCAAAGGTGAGCTATTATTTATAATAATACAATTTCTTAATATAATATCTTAGCTCTTCAATTCGAACTTGACTCATTTACTTTTTTGTAGTTAAATAGAATCTTAAAGTCGGTTCACTCGTAGTTTTCAACACTAAATTCTAGATTGCCTCAAAAAATTTTTCTTTTCATACATTAACAAGTAGCTCTTGGACGTGTAAATAAAATATTAGTATAGATTAAATTCTGTTTCAATCTTTTTAGCATACAGTCTATGTCAAGGTAAGACATCACCCGCTGTTAAAAAAATGGATTTTTCTATCAAGCATGAATTTCTTTTGATACATTCTTCTGGTATTATTTTATTTGGTTTACATTACTATATCTAATGTTGAAGCGAAATTATCCAACTATTCTTTCGCAAATTATTAGAATAGTTCAAAAACACAAGTAACTTGAATATTTTCAATTTTTATTGTTAGAATCATTTAGGTTAATACACATTTAAAGCTTTTATTTGTGACAGTGCAGTCTTCATGATGCTTGCTTCTTGGTATATTCTTAAATCTTTTTTTGAAATTTTCAATAGGTTGCATCGACGCTATTATTCTAAAGTGTTTATCCTATTTACATTCTAGACTAGCCAGCTAGAAATTTGATTGCCTAATTAAATTGTACTCTTTTCATAAAAGATAGAAAGAATGTTTGACTTTCTTCATAAATGTATCAAACAATGTGGTGTCCATAGAATGCTATATTACCAGTTTTATTCAATCCATGTCTTCAAATAATAAAGTTTTATTCGAAGTCAGACCTTTTTGTATTTTATACTCCTTAAAAAACTAATTAAAGAAACATTTTTACAAATAACAGTCCTCAATGGTTTTGCCCTAGGCGAAAATTTGGGTTGTTTTGGCGGCAGCAAAAAGAAGAAGGATGGTCAACCAGTTCAAAAAGAGACGAGTATGACTAGGACGACTAGTCCGCGAACAGAACCAGTCAAAGGAATGGAATTGCTTTGGCAGCCCGAAGTAGTTCAGTCATATTTGAGCCTTTTGCATAATTGCTCAAATCCCGAAACACTCGAAGCTGCTGCCGGTGCTTTACAAAACCTGGCAGCCTGCTATTGGCAACCGAGCATTGAAATCCGAGCTGCAGTTCGAAAAGAGAAGGGACTTCCCATCCTCGTCGAACTCTTGAGAATGGAGGTTTGTGTTGATATTATCTCTTCAATTAACTACTTTACGTACATACTACTTTATATACTAATTCTTTGGTCAATTTTGTCGCAGGTCGACAGAGTTGTTTGTGCAGTTGCCACGGCTCTGAGAAATCTAGCAATAGACCAGCGCAATAAAGAACTTATAGGAAAGTATGCAATGAGAGATCTTATTCAAAAATTACCTTCGGGAAATAATCAACATGATCAAGGAACGAGCGATGATACAATTGCAGCTGTTTTAGCGACCTTGAATGAAGTTATTAAAAAGAATGCAGAATTTTCGAGGTCGCTCTTGGATGCCGGTGGCGTCGAAAGGTTAATGAACATTACGAGGCAAAGGCAAAAATATACACCTCGAGTTCTTAAATTTGCCGGTAATTATAAAAAAAATTATTACATTTATCTATATAAAAATTTCAGTTTCCTTACAAAATATTGCTATTTTCTAATATTTCAGGTCAAGTATTATTTACAATGTGGCAACACCAAGAATTAAGAGATGTTTACAAAAAGCATGGCTGGAAGGAGCAAGATTTTGTAACAAAAACAGTGGCAGCTAGAAATTCAGGCCCTAATTCACCAAATAATGCAAACAGGTATGATTAAAATAATAAGAGCACAAAACTTGTGAATTTTTACTTTTTTTGAACTAGTACATAAAGTCCAATTATTTTTGTTAAATTTTATTTCAATTCGTTTTATTTTTGGGACTCTGCTTTTTTATATTATTTATTTATTTTGTTTTTATGGAATATTTAACCGTGAAACATGCAGAGTCCCACTTTAATTTTAAATAAATCGATACTACGCTCAAAGTAGTTATGATTGCAGCACATTAAATCGACCAATGGCAAGTCAAGGAAGTACTAGATATGAAGATAGGACGATTCAAAGAGGCACTGTCAACTCTAACAATGTCGGACGACCTAACATCTATCAATCGGTAAGCAGAATTAATTAAAATTCAAATTGTGATCTTACTCTTCTAATGGACAGCACAGAAATAATTATAATTTTAACATGATTTAACAAAACTCGCCCAACCATGAAGCTTTTCTGTATATACTTGACTAATGACGTTCTAGTTGATAACTAAGATGATCAAAAGCAATAATTTTGGCCTGACTTACAGACAAAACAAACTTTTTTTTTAATTGAGTTTGTAATAGAAAAAAATTTAAAATTGTGTTCGACAGCAAAACGAGGAGATCGCTATGTCAGATATGCAGTATCCAAAACAAGGAACTCACGCAGTACCTGCTGGGGGCGTATGCGTGTTTCCTACGAATCCAGTAAGTCACTAGACTGTAAAATACGCGCATTCGACCTTGCGCTAAGGTGGACGTTAGCTAATTCACGCGAGAGACGAAAATTACTCAAAGCGCATAATATTTCAAAGCTTTTGATAAAATGTTGAACAAAAGAAAATTAAACGGAAAAGTATTAAATTAAGTATTACTGAATATTCTTATAACATTTAAATGAGCTTTATTGTTTTGTGAAATTTCTGTAGAAATTGGCGATTCACGTTACCTTTGTGCGATTAATTTTGCTCAGTTCTACGATTACGCCTTTATACAACTAAAAATTATGCAAAAAAATTTTTTTAAGAACAGAAATGATATAATGTCCAATATGAGAAAGTAGTAGTCACATATAACGATTAACACGATTTATTCGCACTTACAAAACATCTCATGCACGATGTATGAAAACTATAGTAAGATTAGTTAATCACAAGACAGGCCACGAAAAATTTAATAAATGACCTTTAGTGTATCATATGTATGCTGCATTAAGAACAGTGTATAAACTAAGTCAATTAAAATATTTACCTGTATCTTTGCGCTTGCTTGACAAAAAGCTCGCATGCAGGTTTCATCGAAATTGATAGCCTCATTGTTCAATCTCTTGTGATTTAGAATATACTGCTTATTCTTGAGCTGATAGGAATCACTTTACGATTGACTTTTGATACTTGATGAAATTTAAAATGATACTAAAAGTAAATACATCATATGTTTATAAAAGTTTATTAGTTTTCCAGAAATTTAAAAGACGATTTGCAAAAATGGATATCTCATCGAGTTATGCTCATTCGCGTAATTGAAATTTTTATGTGTACAAATTTGTTTCAATGCTTTTGGAATAATCTTTCAGCGTTATTTTTAATTAAATGCCTCAGCAACAATGACTTTCACAAAGAAATAATTTCGTATTTGTAATTATACAAAAGCAATCAATAGGTTGGACCAAGCAATATTAGTTTAAGTCGGTGATATTCAACTAAGCTTCCAGCTAAGGCGAAACATTATTTATTTAAAATGATAAACTTTTATTCTAAAGGGCTTCCGTTGTCAAAAGGTTTACATAATTGAAACAAAGGCTATAAAGACAGTTGCAATTTTTTATAAAATTTCAGTAGCACTTATATATATATTTGCAAGAACAACAAAAATAACACCTGTAATTGACGGTTTAAAAGCAATCATAGATAATAGTGAATTTGGCGTGTAAGTGTCGAGCGTGTAGCTAATGCATTGAAAAATGAAAATCTTTTTAAAATGATTTCTATAAGAATCTTCATTTCTATTTTTCTGAATAATGTAAGAAAATGTAGCAAAAGCGAGCATATAGTATATCAATTGTATATTTCATTTTCACATTTATACAAAATAAAGTCATTGTAACAATAAAATAAGCGATGATTCTTTAATAAGATCTATAACAGAAGGCTTCAGTAGGAAGATAAAAAATTTGTTCCAGAAAATTTACCAGCGACACGCACAAGTATGAGCTGTGTGATTGTACATTGAAAATATCAAGTATTTAGTAAATAAAGGAAAATTATCACCCAATGTACATCTTTTTTATCACAATTTTACATAATTAATTTTGTTGACTTTATTTTTTTGTTTTGCCTGTTTTCTTATTACTCATGATGTTTATGATTTGAAAACCTCTTGTTTTTTTATCAAAGAAAGATTAATGGTCAGGCGAGTTGAGCTACGAAGCCGTTTAGAGCCCAAGCCCCACCCCCCGCCACACGCGTTTAATTTATACTTAAAGTCAAAGTAAATACAGTATACATACAATGTATAATAATTTCATTGACTTTATTTTGCATTGCTCATCTTTATCAGGGAGAAGCTTTAATCTTTTGTTTGATTATAAATTAATGGATTTTAATTGAAAAGTAAAGATGATCATTGAATAAAAAAAAAACTTGGTAATATATATAGGTAAACTAACTTGTTGACTTGTGTGTGTTGCAGCAGCCGAAACCCGGTGAGCCGCTCTACGCGCAAGTTAACTTGGAGAAGAAAAAGAAACGACAGTACGAGCTGGGGGTGGGTCAGGGTGGTCAGGGCGGCGGCGCGGTTCCGGGTGTCGCGGCGGCGGCCGGCTCGCAGTGGCTCGCCGATGGCGTAGGCCAGGAAGCACCGACCTCGACCGTCAATGTCCCACCAAGCTCAACGGCCGTCTCTGCTGGCGACTCCTGGGTCTAACTTCTTGCGCTCGGCCACAGACGCAACAGGATGCACAGGGTTACAAGGAAACCTATCGAGAAACCTACGCTCTACTGACTCTCTTCCGACGACCACATCCGCAGCAGTAGACAAGCACTAATGGCTCTAAGGATTCTTTATTGCACAATTCTAAATTCATATATTCTTGCGGAGGATGTACACATGCGCAAGCTAAAATTAACTCTACACACCGCAGATTAATCTGTCTACTCTGAGAGCGGACACTCAAAGTTGCGCAATAATACTTTTTAGTAATATTTCAATTAAAACCTTTACATGTCCAGCTCTCAAAGTGTTCGCGAAGACTTTGAATGCACGCGCACACGAAATACTGCGTTGACATCAGTGCGTCAGTCTAAATCACGTGTTATAAATATTATATATATATATAAATATATAAAGTAAATAAATATATATTGTATGAAATCGACATTACATCACGTGCATAGTTATAGTGAATTACGTATTATATAATTGAATGAACGATTGATTGACACTAACATTATATTACGTATAAAACTTTCGAGGCTGTGGGTGTGGCAGAGGATCAGATTCTAGAAGCTACACTATTGCGATAATTAGCTGGCGTGTTTTTTGTTTTTTTATATTTTATTAACTGTTCTATATAAAATACGTCGGCAAGAAATTCCGTTTTATGAAATTGCAGGCGCAAACAAACGGTTCAGAGTAGAAGACAAAGAGAATGAATTGTTTTTATTAATTTTTTGTAACTTGTAAACAGAATTATTTTATACTTTGTTGAATGAGAAATCTTTTTATTTTGCGAAAATACATCTTCATCCTTTGCCTTCTATTACAGAAACTGTGGCGAATAATGTTAATCTTTAATAATGAGAAGTGTATATCAGTATACAATATACGAATAACTTGAAAAATAGAAAGTCGTGACCACATGTACCGTTGATTTTATGACGCAGGATAACGAGTGTAATATTAATATATACATTATTAATGAACGTAATTAAAATCGTATTACAGAGGGCCAATGGGCGTAAATGTTATTGTAACTTGTTCTATTTCTCGAATAATATTACGATAGTTAACAAGTATCTAAGAGATAACTTATCTAAAAAAAAATATTAAGCACTAAATCGAAGATGACGTTTTGTATATTATGTGCAAAATTGCGTTCATATTCGATGCAATACCGTCAATTTTCGAAGGTACCGGTATAAAAATCGTAAAATCTTAATTTACGACTTAAATATATAATTGGTAGTAATTTAATGAGAGATTTTTTGTTAAAAATATAAACAGTTTATAAACTTTATAAAGCACGTGAATTTCTAAAAATTATTTTTAAGTTATTTGTTAGTAGGAATGAATGAAATATGTTAATTATGACGAAGCGTCAGACGCCGATGTCTCTGAAGAGTTTACACAAGTTTTTTACTCATGACATAACACGGTGACAAGTTTCTGACGAAGATTTAAAAAGTGGTTATATTGTGCACCAAAATAATATTACACATTAAATATATAAGAAAAATAAGAGTGTATTGTATAGGTTTATCGATGGAAATATTAATCCGTACAATGCATCGAATATTAAAATTCAAGTTCGACGATTTCACGACCTAATATTCAATGAAATTCCAAACGGATAAACTTTCTTTGCTCTGTGTGATAAACCGACAGTCCTTTCATAATAACAACTAGAGAACCTGAAAATTCAGAAAATCGTTACAAAAATAATATCGAAAATTTAATAAATGTCAAAAATTTTCAAATTATATTCAATGTTCACACCATTAGAAAATATCCGTAGTATTATGATGATCACACGTCGTCTTGTGACTGATTGAGATTTTTATATGTACTTCTCCTTTTGTATTTTGTAAACTGCGTTTATAATTTTCTACGAAAAGACTGCTTAAACTGATGTATAGTAGACAGGAAGATATAAGCTCCAAGTCTCAAGTATGAGCGAAAATTGCATACTTAAAAAATCGTAAATATAAAAATCCGATCGCATTTACAAGGATTAAAATAAACCCAAAATTACGATCGTCAAAAGATAGAGAATTCGTTTTACCTACTTAGAGTGCAACACTTTGAAAGCATAAATCTTTTTGCTTAAACTGCACAATATGAAAAAGTTTTTTAGAAAATTAAAACATCTTTACCACATAATTACAAACTTTAGAGCAATTGACGATTATCAACGGATTTTTAATACCGTAGATCACCTGTTTTATCGTCACTTTATAAAACGGATATACATTTGATGCTATCATTGCGTCCTTTTGTTTTTAGTTGTATAGTAAATACAAAAACTGTACAGACTATTCGTGTGTGGCTCTTTAAATTCGAGTATTTGTTAAGGGCAAAGTTTTTATACGCAATCTTCTACCAATTTTTACGGTGTATTTACAAAACATTTATGTTGGCACGTTCAATGAATTCTGAACGGCACCCAATTTTCTTTATAAAAATAGGAATAAGGAGATTCCTAAAAGTTATCTAAATATACCAAAATAATTTTTAGGACTATTACTTTCGGACACAAAACTGTGATTACTTCGAATCTCGTGGAGATTTATAAATCGAACATTCCGCCTGAATCTGTCGTAGCTTATTGGGCTACTTCAAAACATTGTGTCATTAAGTCAGCACGATTGCAAAGATTCCGTTCAAGGCGTATACTTTGAGAAAGATTGCTCCGATGAAATTATATCACTTTTATATAAATTTACATATTTTTAAGAATTTTAGAATGCAATATTTGTCACATCCTTGAATAAATACAAAAGTAAAAATTATGGTGCAATCTTGGATGATCACACTCATACACACACTGTACATTAATATTTTCACCACCATATTCTATAACTGTATGATAGTTGCGCGTCTGCAATTTTTGTACGGCAGTGAGTACATGCTTTATCAGATAGCGTCTTCTGCAAACCTTTTTTACGAATATAGTGCAGATTTTCTAAAATTACGTAATTTTGTTTTTAGCCATGTATTAAAAATTTTAATTCTAGCTTTTATCAATGGTGTAATGTAAACAAATTCATTTGTTTTCAATGTTCTATAATAAGCAATTATTTTCATTTTCGATTATTTTATATTATATTTTGTTTATTTTTTAAATTTTATTACACCCAATGAAATATTGTATTATTTAGCAATATATGCTACGCGAGAAAGAAAATTTACATTGTTGCATTTAGCATTCATTATCTACATAATAAAGGTCGATGTAACACGATCAACCGAATTTGGAAAGATGGTCTGAAGAGAAACTCGGATAAATATTTGCACACACGCATAATAGATAGAAGAAAGATAGTCTATTATACTGCATATATAATTATATTAAAGGACTACAAATAAGCGTGAGTGTGCATCATAGGTGTGTTAGAAAATTTTTACAGCTCTATTATAAAATTTAATTTAAGAAAGTTGAACAGTTAATAGAGGAAAGACATACCATCAAGAGTCCAAAATGTTTACACGGAGGGAGGAGATAGAGTTTTTCTTTACTTTTTTTTTCAATTCAATGCGCACGGTGCAATTCACAGTCTTTCGCGTGATGCAACGGTGAATACGCATGCACAATAGCATCGATCAATTATGAATTTTCGTAGCAAGCTGAGAACAGCAGCGACGAGACGCGATGAATAAAGCACCGAGCTGCAAAATCTTGTAATTTTTGTATAAAATATTATTGAAAAGATAAATCAAAATGGCAAGTAGAAAAAGCTTTGAGCACGCATAAGGCAAGATTCTTTGCATTTATGTATAAATATCTTCCGTAAGAAAGATTTGCACTTAAGTTACTTTCTTTTATAACATTGTAGTGTATTATATACGATGAGTAAAGACGAGTTGCATTTCGAGAAGCCTTGTAATAGATACGAATTTTTTAAGGCGGCACCAGATCGATTGTTAATTTATAATGATGTCGAATATAATGATGTACAACCCACTAGATACGTAGGCAACACGATTAAGAGAAGCATCTCGTCTGATTTAAGCTTCGTTAGCTGCTACGTGATGGATATAGAAATAGCGCAAAACTGACGCGAGCGCGTTCTATAGTTTCTAGAGGATGTGCGAAATATCCCGAGCGACGAAATCGATTCGCTAATTATTGAGAGAGCTGTACGCTAGGCGCGCCTGAGCCATGAGAGTTTATATAGTTAAAAAGTGGAAGATTGCATTTATTTAAAAGAACATGATAATTAAGGGTACCTCAGTAGCTTAAGTGGCACTAAATCAGCCGGCCTCCCTCCTACGCCTCTACCCCGTCTTTTTGTCTCAATTTCTTCTATTCTACCGCTCGATAGTAACTATATTAATTCTCAGATTCTTAACATTTCTTCCCTCTCCTTTTTACCGAACATTATAAATGAAAACAAAGCGAATAGAGGAAAAGGAGCAAACTTGGATTTTTCTCCTCGTTTGTTGTTGTAAAACGTATTACAAATGCGAGTTGCGCTTGGCGCCGTTCTTGCGCGGTAAAGCGCGCACGAACATGGAGTTTATAATTTTTCGAGGGAAAGTATATATTATATATATATATAAATTTATATAACGCATTGTCTTTTATTTTCATCATCGTATATTATATTTATATTGAAAAAAGAAGAGTACCATATATATACATATATATATACACACACATATATATATGTATACAATAATTGTAACTAAATAATAAAGATTAAATAGTGTACTTTAAACCCGACTGAAAACAATTAAAGAATTTAAATGCGCTCACATAATTGATTGACTCTTTTTATTCTTTATATCACCTTCACAATATATTCCTTGCTCTGAAAAATCATCTCTATATTCTTCGTAAATTCGTAAATACAGAATACTGTAGAGATTAATAGTTTATACAATTTTCTGTCGCAATTTCTTTTTAGTTTGCAAAATTCAAAGAATATATAAAACGAAAAGAATAATTAATTTTTGAATTAAAGAAGTAGATTGCAGTTGAATTGTCAATTTGCAACTATAAGAGGTGCAGCGCCGACGTAACTTCGTCTAGTATCGTCGAAATCAATCACCGGCAAGGTCCTTTCCAATCTCGCGAAAATTGCGTGGTATGTAGATGAAGGGAGCTAGATACGAGTCGGACTGATGCGAAGAGAATGAAAAATTATACCCCGGCAGTGAGTCGAAAAATGTTAACATTTTTATCGGAATTGTTTCTTTTAAAATTTTAATTCTTTTTTTTTTTAATCCAGATATACCAGTCGCAATCGAGCGAGCTGTGCTCGCTCTTTTGGAAAAGACGAAGAGACTGAATGATTACGAAATACATAAAAAGAAAGTATTGAATAAGGGCGCAGGGTCGCAAGGATGCACGATTGTCAATGGTACAGTGGATACACGTGGAGCGTATATTTTATGGCCCGTTAGCGCGTCGCTTGAGCGAGCAGAGCCCAGCTGTGCGGCGAGATAACAAGTTTTCGTTCCTGGGTCACACACACACAACAGGCCAACTCTCCCTCGACTCTCGGAGCGATATCAGCTCTCCTCTCGGAATAATACACATTTTTCAGGGGGGCGAAAGAGCATCGCGTGCGTTGGATATATGATAAAGAGGCTGGAAGTCGCGAAAAAGTGGTGGCGGGGTAATCGAAAGCAGTTTCGTTCGAGCGCGAAAATCCCATCGTCGTCCCGCTTTTCCAGCTGAGCGTGCCGATTTATAAGAGAGAACCACCCACCAGCCGGGCTGGCGAGCTTCCGCGCAGATGTGTCGCGGTGTAGAAGCTCCGGGCGCGGGAAGCTGCGAGAGAGAGAGAGAGTCCAGTTCTAAGCGCGCACCATGACCGAGAGCATCGACGCGATCGCGGCCAAGTCGCCGGCCTTCCTGAGGGACGAGCTCGGGGCCATCCTCGCCAAGATCAACGACCTGCACCGCGGCTCCTTCTCGCCCACCCTCGGCCTGCTCCTCTTTTACTTCAAGCTGCGTCGCGAGGGGCTCGAATCGCGACTTCGCAGGAGATTTCTCGGCCTGCTGGCCGTTTGTTTGGTCTGCACGGCCTGGTATTCGGTGAAAAATTATTACCACACGGTGCGACAAGACAAAGTTAGTGCTTCGCTGCAGCCAACCATTATTTCTTTAGGATCATTTTAAGGAGAGCTTTTGGTTTTTTTCTGACTTAGTGCCTGATCGAGCAGCCCTCTCTGTCGCGGCAGGTTTTCCGACCTGCCGTCGATTGCTCCATTTGCCGCGAGGTTCATCAAATCGACAGAATATCAAACGTCCGGCCCGAAATATTCGAGGAACGGTAAATTTTTAGACTATTTCTAGCGGACGCTTTGTTCACTTTTATTATTATTATTATTATTTTTTTTTTCTGAAAAAGAAAAAAGGCCGCGTTTTGTTAATTGCGACGATCGTCCACCGAAATCTTTATTTGCAAAGCACCGCTTTAAACAGTTGTGATAAAATTTGTTTTGAAAAAAAAAAGAATAAACTTATTCAATTGCGTCCGCTTGACTATCACCTAGATAATGAGTTAACAAGTGTCTAACGAAAAGAGAACTGTTGCAGCTACGCGTATTCGGGCCGGCCCGTGGTGGTCACCGATGCGGCAACTAACTGGACGGCGATGGAAACGTTCTCGTTTGCATTTTTAAAGGAGCTCTATCGGGGTCAGGACGCCAACTGTCAGTTTTTCCCCTACAAGAGCGAATTCCAAAGTCTGCAGGACGTCTTCAACATGAGCGCGAGCCGAGCACTGCTGCAGGCGGGCAGCAAGCCCTGGTACGTCGGATGGTTAGTACATACAAAATGATTTTTTTTTTTCTAGTGTACAAATCTCTTTTTTATATATGTATATATATGCTGCCGCGACGGAGTTTTAAAAAAAAATTTTTCAATTTCGCGAAAGGAGCAACTGCGACCAAATGATTGGGAGCGTTTTGCGGAAGCACTATCAAAAGCCCTATTTTCTGCCCGATACCGCGGAGAGCGAAAAAACCGATTGGATTTTTATGGGTAGTCACGGATACGGAGCTCCCATGCATGTGAGTATGTCGCCTGTGGCACATTTTGGATCGACAGCTTAGATTCGCAGGATGCAAAGAGATGAACCTAAATTGCGGTGATGTGTGATTTATATTATTCACAAGGTGGACGACGTCGAGTACCCGTCGTGGCAGGCGCAGATTCGCGGGCAGAAGACCTGGATTTTAGAGCCGCCGCGGGAGTGTCATTATAGCTGCGATCGACTGGAAGTCACCGTCAATCCGGGCGAGATAAGTAAGTAGACGAGAAGTCTACTCCTTCCTGTCAAAACAAGCGTCTTACGCCTTCATTTATTTTCTGTGCCGCAGTTGTTTTGGATACGAATAAATGGTATCATCAAACGCTCATCGTTTCCGAGGACATAAGCATTACTATAGGAGCCGAGTACGATTAATAAATAAAGAAAGTGCTGTATAATAATTGTATTGTATGTGTGTTCAAAGATTAGAAAAATATATATCAAGTTATTTTCATTCGAAAATTTGAGTTTTGTAAGTAAAGCCTTCGCACTCGGCGGGGCAGACCACCTGAGCGATATAATAGGAAAGTGTCTAGCTGCCAATGCAGATGTCGCTATCGTGTAAGTAACCGAAGTTTCGAGTTTTCGAAAGCTGCAGAAACAGGAAATAGAGCCGCAAATCGTCTCGAAGTATATACGAGATCGGAAAAGAGTTGAAGTCGCGAGAGAAACGAAGATTCACGTTTAAAAGTTCGAAGTAACGGGGCCCCCCGAAAAAGAGTGGGCGCATTATTAACGAAGGTGCAGCCTGGCGGGGTTGTTGGTCTAGAAAAGGATGGGTGGAGAACGCGTCGCTCGGCAGTAGCAGCTCGGCAGTGGCCCCCTCGTGCAGATGGTACGAGGTCGCACCTGGCGGCAGGTGAGCCCCCGACGTGGGGCAGCCAGGAGAGAGAGCCTTTGCCATTAAGGGCTGCCGTTCTCTGCTCTCTCTCTCTCTCTCTCTCTCTCTCTGCGCCCCTTGTACGTCTGCACGGCCAGCTAGGCTCCCTCCCTTTCCTCCTTCCTTCCTTCCTTGCTCGCGGCTGCCTTGGCGCCCCGCGTATATATATGCGTGTGTCCGATCATATGTTCCCGCCAAGCCGTACTGCCCAACAGCAGAGAGAGAGATAGAGACTCGTAGCGTCGGGCGCGAAGGCAGCAAGGACGTTTCTCGCTGAATTCCCGCAAAGAAATATACGCGCTCGAATCCGTCGAAAGGGCTGGAAATATAATGCCTCGTCGGAGGGTGCGCGGCTCTCTCTCGCACCTACACGTCGCGGAGTATAACAACATAATTATAGATATTGATTTCTGAAGAAAGCGGGACCGAACGAGGTTGCACACGCCGCGCGCCGCGCGCGGCTTAGAGAGAGAGAGAGAGAGAGAGAACACCATTCGACGGATTGAACAGGTTGCACTTGGCACGCTTAATCAGCTCCCGATCCGAGCTCAATTCTTTATTTGGGTCAAAATATATTTCCTGCCTGCCCGCCGCGCTCGGCGATCGCTCTCGAGAGCACCGCGCGCCCGGCTTCGAAAGCCAGGGCTTTCTTTTCCGCCGGATTGCCCTTTGAAATTTTCGAAAAATGCCGACAAAAAAAAAGTCATTCCGGCCTCCCGCGCGGAAGAAAATATTGCCTCGTCGAAAAATAAAAAATAAAAAAAATACAGAAAGCCGTCGGCGAGAGAGAGCCGGCCGTGTATAATAGCCGCTGCAGTCCGGGACGAAAAAAAAAAATGGGAATACGATTGTATAGCGAAAAAAATAATAGTCGAGGCCGGAATTGGCCATCGGTGCGGCTGAAAATTCAAGCTCTCGGCTCTCTGTATACGCGCGACGAGCGGACTTGGCGGCTGGCGATGCTCGAGAGTAGCGAGAGAGCGAGGCATAATCCCCTTGAAGCGCGTTTCGCTCGGAAATGAAATTCGCGGGGGGAGGTTGAAAAGCAGCGGAAGCGAGCACACCGAGTGGCGGCGATTTTTCGGCGCGTATTCCCAGCTTATAGCCTCCCCCGACTGCCCACACGCGAGCCGAAAAGGCTTTCCCTGCCGTTCTCGGGGCTGCCCGTCGCGCCGCGCGCCAAACAGGGAAAACGTTTTCCCGCAATGACATAGTTCGTCGCGGCTTGGTCGGTCGCGCGGCGCGTGCTGCGCTCGTCGGGCGGTAATCGGGCGCGCGTGTCTCTCTCTCCACCCTGCGAAGGGTTCGCCTCGCTCGCTGCTGCCGTATTTACGTATTTATGCTTGGCGTGCGTCGCTCGCTCGCTCACGTGTGGCGGTGCGCGCGCAACCCGCTCTCTCTCTCGCGCACCTACACACACAGATATCGGTCGCCGCTATCGATTATTTCGCCTTCCATGTGCGAGCTTTCCCCTATCGGCCTCTCGCCGCCCCACTCGCGCCGGCTGCGACAAGCTCCTATAGAGCGGCCTATCGATGTTGCATCGGCGCCCCCTCCCCTCCCGTCACCGTGCAGGCCGCCTTTTCGGAAAAGGAGCCGACGGCGAAAGCCCGAGAGCTTCGCGAGACACTCACTCTCTCTCTCAGGCCGGACATGTTCGAAAACGATTGCCACGCTTGCGCACGCTGCTCCCTTCTCGTATCGAGTTCGTTACGGAGAGATCTCCGCCCCTCGCAAAGCTCGCGCGCGCCGTGTCTCTCCCCTCCAGCGATTCGCGCGCGTCGCCTTCTTTCGCAGGCAGCGTCTCGCCCCGTGTGTCGTCAGGGGCCGCTGAGGCCGCGATGACGCATCGATTTATCGCTCGCGAGAATCGGATCGAGGGCCGCAGCAGCAACCCCTAGTTAAGCTAGTCGCGAGAAGCTTCCCCCCCGAAGGGTCGAAGCCCCGCTCGAAACGCGCAATCGGCCGACTATTGATCGCCGTATCGAGCAGGCCGCGCTCGCTCGACCCCCTCCCTCGGGCGCCTCCCCTCGCGCGCTCCTCCCGCGGCGCGCCGTCCCGAGCCGGGGGTGCGCAGAGCCGAGGCCTTGAGCAGGCTCCGATCGCAGCCGAGCCGCCGGCAGAGCCGCGGACGAGTCAGTTTCGATCGACCCGAGCCGAAATCGACGCGCGCCCGCTTCGTCGATAGCCACCCGATAGCAGAGAGAGCGACGTCGCCGCGGAACGTCGAGGCAGGAGAGACGGGGGGCGACCGATGCGCCGGGCCAGCATCGATCGGGCCATCGAGCGGGCCCCGAGTTAATCGCCAGTGCGCGGTTAGGAGGCAGTGACGTATCGAGCTGTGAGGTTGCAACGGCGAGGTCCGCATCATCGAGCGAGCTCCCGCCTGGCCATCGGAAAATCGATATCGGCGACTCGCGGGGGGCTTCCCCCCCTGCGATGCGCTAGCCGGCTCCCCCCCCTTCGGAGGATGCCATGGAGCCCCTGGGCGAGGGGGCGCGCTTAGGGCCCTTGGGGCGCCGGCCGCCGCGCGGAGGGGACGCGGCGGTGAGCGGGGCGGCGCGCGCCGCCTGCGCCCGCCCCGGCGGACTCCGGCAGCAGCCGCCGCAGCAGCAGCAGGCAGCACCGGCTCGCGCGCAGTCAGCGGCAGCCACGGCGGAGCAGCAGCACCAGCAGCACCAGCAGCGGCAGCAGCACCACCACCAGCAGCAGCAGCAGCAGGAGCAGCAGAGCCCGAGCAGCGGCACCACCGGCAGCGGCAGCAGCAGCGGGAGCAGCAGCTGCGGAGGGGCCTCGGGCATGTCCGGCTCCTCGGCCTCGCAGAGCCCCGACATCGCGTGCGCGAGCCTGCCGCTGGAGCTGCTGGCGGCCGGCGCGCTCAAGGAGGAGGGCGGCGCGGAGGCGGCGGTGGCCGCGGGCTGCGGGGC